>PVIR01002385.1:0-103264 GCA_004026965.1 Petromus typicus
GACTATCTGGGATCTACTATAAATAAATCAGTTTTCTAAAAGCAGAACACTATCTGTACCCCTGTTACTAGCACTGGATTGGACTTCAGTGACTTTTAAAGTCAGCCATAATTAAGTCTGAATCTGCCTCATGCCTTTGAAAACAATGAGACTATTTACTGTGAAGTGACTTTCAGCTTGGGTTCAAGAAGCAGTTGAGACTTATTCAAATTGCAGTAGCTTTCCTATGAAGACTATGGGTAAGAGGAAGAACAGAGGACTTCACTGTGACGAACACTGCAAGTAACTCACTGGATCATACAGACTGCTGGAACTACTGTGAGTCACATGTGGCACAGGCCATCTGTGCATAGAGCACTTCAAGTGGACTTGATCCAAAGCCCTGAATCACAGAGGCACTGATGAACACAGGAAGACTAGGTGGCCAAAGCACTGCAGGAAGTCATAGCACTCACTGGGATATGTGCCAGGGTTTCTGAATTTCAGGGAGGAGGGAGAGAAAGGTGAATGTATAGCCAGATGTGATAGACAGAATACTTCCTTACATATGGGTAATACTTTGTAAAGATTTTGGCTACTTTTGCTGACTACCTGTAGGAAGGATCAAAGAAAAGAGACATTTGAGTCCACAACTCGGCATATAAGATAAGGAAATTCTTGGAGAAAAGATTTTGGAAGGGAAAATTTGCAAACTACTATAAAGCTCTGATGGGTCTAGAAAATTCAATTGGAATACATACTATATGTAAGCATCATAATCATGAAATAAGAATTAAATTCGTGAACTGAGGCACCACTGTAATCTTAATAAGCTCTGAGAGTCATTAAGAAGAGGTCAGGAAATCTCTGACATGTAAGATAACACTGTCAGGTAGACATAAGGAGCAGAGCTGAGAAATGTGATGATTTAAGTTGAATATTTGAAAATCAAAGTTGTTGAGAATAAACAAGCATGATCAACTGACCTACTGAGAAGTCTTAATTTATAAAATAAGTCAGTCTACACTAAGAGTATTCAAACTTTTCTAGAAATAGAGAGATAGTAGCTAGTTTTACTTTGTAGATAGAGTCTTTATCAGAACTAGTTATATCTGTCCCTGTGAAAAAAAGAAGGCATAGACAGAATGTTGATAAATGAGCATTGACAGTTCCTAGTAAAACTTTGACTAAAATACTTAATGAACTACATTTCAACAGTGGATCTCAGTTTGTTAACCTCTGATTTATGAGAAAAATATTAATTATTAATGTCTCAGTTATTTTCTCCTGGCTAGAACAAAATATTTGATAATCACAAGTTAAAGGAGAAAGGATCTATTTTAGCTCATTGTTTGTAGAAGTTTTACTTCATGGTTGGTTTGTTCCAAGTCAGTAAAGTACAACAGAAGAGAAAGAGTTCATGGTGGGTCTGAGATTTAGCTCAGTGGTTCCGGCGCCTGTCTTTCAAGTCCAAGATTCCAAGTTCAATCCCCGGTAACCATACACTACAATGTTAGTTGTGGTGACTCACACCCACCAGCAATCAGTACCACATTCCACAGTGCCTGGCATGGTGGCTCATACCTGTAATCCTAGTACCCAGGAGGCAGAAACAGGAGGGTTGCTGTGAGTTTGAGGCTTCCCTAGGCTACATAGTGAGCTCAGGGCCAGCCTGAAGTACAAAACCAGACCCTGTCTCAAAAAAAAAAAAAAAAAAAAAGAGTGATGTACTAGGAAAGAAGCAATGAGACTTCTCTCCCTTTTTATTCTATCTAGGATACAAACTTATTGGTTGATAGTACCCACACAAAGGGTATGTTTTTCCTCTTCAGTAAATCTATCATCCACACTCAGAAGTAAACTAAACAAATCCAATGTCACATCAACAATCCAGCCTCACACACCCATTATCCAATCACTCCCTAAAGTCCCACTTCCAAATGCAGGAGACTTTGGGCTGAGCATCTATATGGAAATCACAACAATAAGGTTAGTTAGTTTTTGCCACACTAACTAAGTGCCAGAGTGATGACGCATCTTAAGAAAAGAAATTATATTTTGGTTCATGGTTCAGAGAATTCAGCCTATGGTAAAGTGGTTGCATTGCTTTTAGTCCCTTGGAGAGGCAGAAACATGGCAGAAGTCTGCAGCAGAAGAAAGCTGCTCACCTCATGGCATCCAAGAAGTGAAGAGAGCAAAAGGGGCTGGGGAGAAGATACACCCTTCAAAGTCACACCTTAGGAGTCTTCTTCCTTTTCCTTGGCCCTACATCCTAAAAAGCCATTCATTTATGAGCTCATCAATAGATTAAGCCATTCAGAAGGTTAATACCCTTGGGATTCATCATTCCTCTTGGCCCCATCTCTGAACATGGTTGCATTCAAGATCCAGCCTTCAATACGTGAATGTAAGTCATAAAAATTGTGTTCATAAAAATTTGTATACTGTTCCCAGAAAACAAATGTGGTTGGATAGTATAGTTAAATCTTATGCAACAGTTGTTAATATCTGCCAGTTGCTTCATTTGGAAAAAGGAGCAAATCAAATGATTTTTTGTCATTTACATTATCACACCTCTCAGCAACTTCTACTTATCTTTTTCCTACTCCACACTCTGGGACCAATAATCACATGTAATCCTGCCAGCATACTGAGGCCATCTCTTCCCCGAGGCTCACAGTTCTACTATAGGACACCAAAGAGGCCAATCCAGAATGGGCACTAAAATCTCAGCATGGAGATCTTTCCCTCTCTGCTTTCTTACCTCATTTCCTCCACTGAAAGTCAATTTTCTTTTTCCATCCATTCATAATTCATTCATTCAGAAAATCCTCAGTACACTCCAAAGTGACCATGGAGAAGGGAAAGGATCTCAAAAACTTGGAGGTGTAAATGTGTTGGTGGATGCTAATGACTTAAGGCTGAGGTTCTCACCCTGCTCTGTACATACCCATAAGAATGTAGGGCACTGTGCCAGGATAAACACACTCCAGGGTAAAAACAATGCAAATTAACAGAAGCATAAATTTTGTTTGAATAACTTTGGAGGGAAGTTAAATATTATAACTAATTCAGAACATCTTCTATTAAGTCATGACCATAATGAGGACTGCATGATAAATAATAATTGGTTTGCATTTCTGAGCTTGCTGGTGACCAGGTTGTGCTGTGACTTTAGATTACTGGGAAGGCACATCTATGCTTATTTTTCACTAGAGGTATTTATTGAATAATTACTCTGTTGGTAAATAACATTTCTCTCCTGCTTTGATGAGAAAAGCAGTCAGGTACAATATCACTGTCTTGCCTTTTCCTTCCAGAAAACACATGACTACTTACAGTCTTCTCCTACAATACATTTCAGCCTTTGCTGGGGAGCTGTTTAGACCAACCTCCCCCACCTGTGTGCCTACCCTGATCTTCTCCTACTTTAACTATGGCCTTGTTCTTTTGTCATCTTTAACCTGCCCTGAGCTCCCCCTCCCCCTTTTCTTGGTCTTTTGTGATCATAAATACATTCAATAACCTGCCATGAAAAGCCCTAGTTTTATGGTATTGCCTTATCATCCATTCCTTCTTTGTTACTCTTCTCAAAACACTATAGTTTCTTTTCCTTTCCATTCTTTTTTCCAAAGCCATTTGATTTCTATCCACCTGATTCTGTTGGAATGGTCCTTAGTAAGCCCATTCAAATCATCCTAATTGCTAAATTTACAAATCATTTAAAATCAATCATACTGCAGCTACCACATCATTTGATGTATTCCTTTCTCTTTCCATCTGTCCCATTCAGCACATGGCAGGAACTACATATAAGAAGCTTCACTCTGGACTTGGACTATTATGATGTTTAGTTGCCCTGACTTTTCTTAGTTAATTCTTACTATTTATTTCTTCTTTTTGTTCTCCATACCTGCTCCTTTTTTGGGGAAAAGGCTGCTGTCTTTTAGATACTGGTGAACATTGGGAATTTACTTCAATTTTTCTATATCTTCCTAGATGAGTTCAACTATTCTCAGAATTTCGACTATGTGTACTGCTGTGTAACAAGTTGCCATAAAACTTAGCAGCTTAATACCACAAACAGTTATTATCTCACAGCTTCTGAGGATCAGGAGCCAGGAGGCATTTCAGTTGAGCTCTTTTGGCTCTAGACTTTATAAGGTTGCAGCCAAACTGTCTCTGAACGACAGTCTCATCTGACAGCTTAAATGGTGGTGAAGAGATTGTCTTCAAAGTTTAGTTACATGTTTTTTCAAGGCCATTGCTCCTTTCCTCATGGATTTCTCCACAGGATTACTTTGTGCCATGGAAGCTGACTTTCTCCAGTGTGAATCATCCAAGGGAAGCTGGTAAAAAGAGCTCAAGATGAAAAGCACTGTCCTTCCAATAACTTAATCTTGGAAATGAGTTCCTATTACTTTGGTTGTCATCTGTTTATGAAGTAAGTCAGCAAGCACATGTGCAGCCGGCCCTAGGAAAGAGGGTTTCACAGGTGTGAACAGCAGTAGATAGGACCTTTGGGCTTGTGTTAAAAGCTGCTCATCTAGAACCTGTGCCTTCTTGGCTCCCAATTGTGTATCAGTCCCATGTATGGTACGTGAGCCATGGATAGAATCATTGATTAGATGATTGATTCCTGAACTCACATACTCACTGCCTGCAGCAGGACCTTAGCTGGGTGATTTACAGCCACGTCAGTCTTAGTGTATTGCAGGGTAAATGTCATAATATCTTCTGTGATGTGACTTATTTCCAAATATGGTATATATTCAAATCCAAGCCTCCTAACTGGAACCCAAAAAGACATATTTCATCTGTAACCCTCTCTCATTATCCCACAATGTAATCAGTCTTCCTCCCCAAATTTCACTGCTAAATGTTTTTAACTCCTTTTCTTTCTTTCCAGTGCTCTGTTACTTATAAGGCTATGCATCATCTGAGTGGTGGCAGTAAATCAAGCTCCTGAGCTCTACAGTTTCAGGCATCCCATTCAGCACATGGCAGGAACTGCATATAAGAGGCTTCAAACTCTGAAGACCAAGATGGACACATGTGAGATTCCCACTGAGTACAGAAAGCTGCAACATGCTTTTGGCTGAAGTGTTGTTGCTGCTCTGACTGTGATCACTGGTGAGGACAAAGGTGACAGTAATGTTGACATAGATGAGTTACATAATCTCTATAAAAAATGCAAGATTCAGTTTCACACATGGAAGCAAGCAAATTTTATGGATCTATGGAGATTTCAGCCCCTGTCAAAAATGCCACAATCATGAGTTCCAATGCCTATGTCATCATCTCTGCTTCTGCACCTGGATTCTCAGTTAAGACTCAGTCCTCAAAATAAACTCCGTGAATGAGGAAATCATCACAGTATAATTGGAGCTGCTAAAAAGCATGGGCTGTCACTGCAATTGAGCCCTACTCTGACATTTTCCCCTGTGATCTAAAAAGCTGCATATCTAATCAATCATCTAATCAATGATTCTATCCATGGCCAACCCCCATACATGAACCCACTACATATACTTCTCTTGGGCTCCATTTGTCTCTCATGGTTCCTACAAGGTCTCACTCCTCCGGAGTGGATCAACTAAGCCGTAACCACCAGCTTTCACACAGCAGAGACAGCCATGCAGAAAAATCTGAGAGACAGATACGATCACCAGCAGCAGCAGCCAGCCTGATTCCCGCCTGGTAATTCAATGAACTTCCAAATGTAAAAAGACAGTTGGTGCCTTAGGACAAATTTAGCTGTGGCTGGGCTACATCATGGATGGTTACTAGCATGCAAATTCATTCATATGAGCTGGGAATATAATACCTGACACAAGATAGATCGTGGCTGCCATGCTGCAATCCCAGATAAGGACACAGCAGTAACAGATGGAGGAACAAGGCACTTATCTTGTTAGTTGATGGATTTATCTTTTTTTCTCCTTCCCTACATATTCCATAGTGTTCAGGGAGTGCTGTTTTTCTACTGTGCAGCATATGGAGAGTGAATTGATTTCTTTTCTTTTTCCTTGATTCAATAAGAACTAGAGCAGAGTATAAACAGCTTGTTGTGCTAGAAAAATTTCCAAACAGTCAAGAAAATGTCAAGTTCTCTTTTCTTTCATGGTTGGGATTTTTGTTTGGGGAAGCATTCCTTCCTCAGAAGAAAGAGAATATAAGAGTGCTTTCCATGGTTGGAATAACAGCCTCAGCTCACTCAGGCACATGGCCAGAGAAGTTGAGTATGGTATTAGAGAAGAAGGCAAAGGCTGGATCATCCTTATGCCAGACCCAGCTCATTCTAATGGCCTGAAGACTGCGCTCACTTCTTCCTTCAAACATTCCCTACTATCAGAGTAAAGAAAAACTGTACAGAGAAAATATCAGATGTAATGTGCTGCCACAACTGTATAGGTTGTAAAGAAGATGAAAGAATGGAAATCAAGTCAGCAGAGGCCAGAGGACCTACCCTGAAATTCCTGCCCAGGAGGAATAAGCTGATTCAAGCTACAAACCATCAGAAAGATGCCAGAGTTTATGGGGTGGAGGTAAGGGGTGGAACAAAACTCCAGACTATCAAGTATCTGTGAGAAAAAATTCTATGCACCAAGTCCTCTCTCATATTGAAAAAAACAGACCTTATCTTGGGTAGGTATAAGAAGCTTATTGTCTTGAATAGTGATTTTCAAACAATTTTTGGAGAAAATATGCATTCATACAAGCAAAAATGGGTAACGCCAGGAAAAACAGGTTGTATAGAAAATTAAACTCAATTATAATTCACATGATTAGATGTACATTAAGTTGTTAATTTGGATACTGAGTATTAATTCAATCACAACTGTTAAGTAAAGCAATACATTGTGAAATTAGGAGAAGTAGATGTGGAGTAAGATGAGGGAGAATAAATCCTCAGCTTCAGTGGTAGATGAGTATCTAGAATAGAATTAGCCTTATAAACATATTACTTAGATGTCTGGATATAAATACCAAAATAAACAGATGACAGCTGAAAATGAATGATTTAGCAGAGTGAATTTTTGGAATACTGGTAGTACAATTGATATTTTACTATTTTCCAATAATTAGCAGTTACTTTTTAGGACTTGAGACCCTCTGACCTTTGATCTCACTCCCGCACACCAGCTATCCTAGCTTTGTGGTCCTGAACAATTCACTAGCCTCTCTGAGCCAGGTAGAACTTGGCTGTCATCTCAGGGCTGCTACCACCTCCCTGAAAGTATTTTCCCCAATTCCCTCAAGTGTAAGGCAAGTCTTCTGTCCATCTCTCATAGAAATGTGTTCTTTTCTTAGAAGTCATCACAGTTTCTAAATGAAATGAGTATGCATTTAACATTTAGCTCCCCTACTAGACTGTAGAACCCATGAAAAAGGATTGATCCATCCCTGTGCTCGGCACAGAGTAAGGAAACAATACCCTGGATACCGCCAAGCGCATCCCTAAGACATTCTTCCAATATGCATGGTAGCAGGTCTCTTTGGAAAGGAACATAAGGTTCCCTGTCTGTGCTGGCTATTGTCTAACTAATGGTAAGAACTGATTCCGGATAAAGATAGGGCTTTTGGCAACCCATACCTCCCCCTTTCTAGGTGGGTCCCAAGTTTTCTACATTCATTAAGTACTCAAGAGAATCATCAAGCATAAGAGAGTTTCTTCCTTGACATTTTATTGTGTAGAGATCTGTCATCATTCTTCCTTCTGCCTCCCAAACAGGAGAGTCAGGGGTGTGACAGTGGGTTGTCTGGGGTGGAGGTACAGGGGAGGAGGGCAGCGGGAGAGATAGGGTGCCAACATGGAAGTATGTGGGGAGTAGGGCTGGACAGACCTAGAGGTGAGGGTCATTGCTAGACTCTGCTCCACTTGAGACTCTGTTTGTTGAGTGAAAACTCCTTGCAGGTGGGAGTGGAGTTGTTGAGAAAGGTAGACTCTCTTCAAGTAACTGCCTCAGGAATCTCACACTTGGCTCTGTATGCAAGGGTCATTTCATCATTTGTAAATATGCATAGATACCACAATTACTTTGTTGTATCAAGTGAGACAGTAAACATATGCAGAGTTGATGGCAGAGATGGTGGGGCAGCTGTGTGTATGGATGTGGGGATAGCTCATGAGCTCAAGAGTCTCTCTTGCCCCCAGATTCCTTGTCATTAGAGGATGGAGGAGGGCACATCAGTGACCTAGTGACTCCTCTTTTATCCTAAATTGTAAGGTAGGGCTGAGACAAGGGACTGAATAGGGCTGTGTTCAACTGCACTAGCATCTTGGGTGTGCCTTGGGGATTTTCTTGTTATTTTAGATGTCTATCTTCTTATGCATGCACCCAGCCACCCATCTAACCGATCAGAGAAGGCACCAGTAGTGATTTGGCCAGAATAGAAATACCCAGGCCTGGGGCTTACCCATGACAACATCCTTCCTATGACAAATATGTTCCCTTTAAACATCATTTTTGCTTTTCTGTTTCCTCCTATTGCCCACTAGATGCCCAGATTAGGGACCAGGATTAGTTGGGAGGGAGGAACTATCAGGAACCATCAGGAAAGCAGCAGTCCTGAGCTTGCCTAAAAGGTAGCCCTAAAAACACACAAGTATCATTAGTAAACAGCAAAAGGATGATGCAGCCTAGACTATAGAGATTTCTGCACTTCTCTGTGACATTCTGCATTAAGGAACTTCAAGTCAAGCTAGCAGGAGCCACCAATGCATATCACCCTACATCTGGCAGAAATCTACAGTACTTTGGGGACAGCACAGCAAGCACAGAGATACCGAGTAAGATCTAGCAACAGGTGTGTGGGCCCATGGGGAGATGGGCTATTAGGGTGGCAGCCGGCAGGATCCTGCTGGGAGACAGCACCCTGAGGAAGCAGAATACTCAGGACATGTGGTCTGAGAGGCTGCTATAGTCTATGGGGAGACCTTGTAATAGAAGAAAATGAGCAAGGCCTGGCTTAGGGGAGAGGGTACCTGTCATCTCCATTTGAACATCTTGATAAGGTACAGGACAGGCAGGAGGGCTGAAGAGGAATCATTTAGTCTGATGAACATGATGTGACTTTCAGCTTGAACTTGCCATTTCTTTTTTGTGTAATCAGCCCAAATCTCTGCCCACTGTCGTTCTCAAATCACTCAGGCTCTCCCCAGTTCCCCGAACACAGCTGTGGTGTGCAGTGTGGCCTGAAAACCCTGCGAATTGCAGACTTATTCTTTGATTGGTGCCTGTGGCAGCCTGGAAGAGGCAAATCCTTTTATCTGTCCAGATCTCAGGTGTCTTGAGTTTGGATGGCCCAAGTAACCACCTGTCTCAAGCGTTTGCTCTTGGTTTAGTTTGGATTGTGCCTCCTTCCCCCATAACTACTCTTATCCTTCTATTCTGTGTATGGGTAACTCTTCTTTATATTTAAGATTTTAATAACATTTCCTCTAAGACTGTCCTCCACCCTCACACACAGTTGGAGGTCCTGGTCTAGTCTCTTAGCAAATCATATTTCTGTTTTATTTCAATTATCACAATTTTAATTAAATAATTGCTTATGGCAGAGCCCCTGCTAGTCTCTAGGCTCTGTGAGTAAATATGACTGGCATGCTGCATTCCCAGTGTCTGGCACAATGACAGTACCCCACAGAATGTACTTAAGGAATGAATTAAGGCCAGCATATGAGGGGTTCATGCCATACCAGGTACAGGGACTATAATGAACAAGATACAGTCCATGTCCTTTGGGTTGGATGAAAAATAAACCAATGATTGTGATGTCAGTTGTACAATAAAGGGGAGGTCAGAGCACCCTGGCACCCATCAGGCAGAAACCAAGACTATTGCAAGGGACTGGGAAAGGTCTATGGCACGAATTCATAATTGCATTATAAATCCTACTGAATACAGACATTAGTGCAATAGTGTGCAAGTAGAAAACCCTCCTGACAGGGAGAGGAGAGAAAAATGCATTCTCAATCATTTGTTTACATGGTAGACCGCAGTTCAATATGTTCAAATAGCATTCACTGAAACACTGGATTTGCTGATCTAAGTGGCTTCAGTGTACTCTCATATTTTCTTCATTTCAACAACCATACAAGTCACACAGCTATTTACTTTTGCATCATTTTGTGTCTACATTATTCTATTTTTGTAATCATCATTACAGCAGTATCACCAGCTTTCTCCAATGATGACCCAAAGGAGACTGCTGCTCTCCCTTGGCCATCTCGGTATTGCATGACTTAAGAAACTGGGCTGGGGATTTAGCTCAGTGGTTCTGGAACCTGTCTTACAAGTACAAGGGCCCGGGTTCGATCCCCCCTTAACCACAAACAATACGGGACGTGGAGACTCACAGCCAACAGCAATCAGTACCACATACCACAGTGCCAGGTGTGGTGGCTCAAGCCTGTAATCCCAGCACTCGGGAAGCAGAGGCAGGAGGATTGCTGTGATGTGATTTTGAGGCTGAGCTCAAGGCCAGTCTGAGCTACAAAATGAGACTTTGTCTCAAAAAAAAATGACACTTTAGTTTTCACAACTGTCTCTAGTCCCAGAGAAAATGAAATACAGAGTACTACCAGCTTTTATGTCTTTGGTGAGGGCTTTCTAACAGTATCATATACAGTAGTCCTAGTTTCCATAGTTTAACCATCAAGGTTTTACTTACTCAGTCCCATGTAATCTAAAAATATTAAATTGGAAATTACAAAAATAAGCAGTTAGTAAGTTCTAAGCTACCTAATGCTCAAGTTGCATGAAGAAATCATTCTGTGGTCCACTCCAGATGTGAATCATACTCTTGTTCAGTGTTTCCATGCTTTACATTTTGTGCAACTGACCACTAGTCATTCAGTGGCCCTCTCAGCAGATTACTGTGATGCTATCACCCAGATTGGATTTAAACCTCCTCTGCACTAGCCTCAGGGCCATAACCACTCATATCACTCCATCTCTTTACATGGGTACCATGTCATCCTGCAGCATTACAAAAAAGGTATGATACTATATTTTGAGATAGGAAAAAAATACACAACTTTGATTACAATATATTGTTACAATCATTCTATTAGTAGTTACTGTTGTTAGTACATTACTGTGACTACTTTATGAATTATACTTTATCATAGCTAGCATCTGAAAGGTTCATTTCTATCCATAGATATTCACAGATATTCTATTCCACAGGCATTCACTAGCAGTCTTAGAATGTATCACCTATGGATAAGGGGACCTACTATATACATTTATGACTTACCTATAACAGGATTTGTTTTGGTTTAGATCTAAAATGACCTCCAAAGCCTCATGTCTTTGGAATGTGATTAGATTATGGGATGATATCACTGGCTTGCTTTTGGAAGGTAGGATCGGATGAGAATGATGGCTCACTGACACTGTGACACACAAGGTTTTATCCCCCACTCCAGGAACTCTCTTGATCTTTTGCCTCCTGTCTGCCATACCATAAGCAGCTTTCCACCATCTTCCCCCTCTGTCACACTATCCTATTAAGGAGCCAGTGAATGATGGACTGAAACTTCTACTCCTTTAACTTGTAAGCATTGGGTATTTTTTCCCAGGAAAGAAAAGTGATTAAGATAGATTTTGATAACAGAGAAGAATGATCATTGCTGTAACTGTTAGGGAACTTGTGGTTCAGGAGCATTTGGGACAGTTTCATGGGAAGAGTTTGCAAAGGTCTGGAGAAGAAGCCCTAGAATGCTACAAGAACTTGATTGGTGATTATTTTTGAAGCTTAGAAAATGAGAGCACAGGCAGTAATGCAGCCAGTAAAGACAAGCCTGAGGAGGCTTCAGTTTGGAACAAAGATTCCATTGGCATTTGGACTCCAGGCCATGTATGTTATATTCTGGCAGAAAATTTATCCATATTTTATTAACGTCCTGAGACTGTGAGTGAAAAACATTAAGGATCACAGACTAATTAATCTAACAAAGGAAACTTCAAGGCAGCCTAATGTTTAGGCTGTGGGATGCTTAGTGTTTGGTGCTTTTAGCTAGGATTATACTGAAAATCAGGACCAAAGGCCCATTTAAAATTTTTTCAGTTTTTCCAAAAAGAAACCGGATGAAAAGATGGAACAGAGTTTGGTTGATAAAAGATCAGCATTAAAAAAGAAGCTAAGCACTTTACAGTAGGACAGTAGGAGAGATGCCTTGAGAGCATTTGAGGAATCAGCAAGAAGACCTCACTCTTCTCAAGTTAAGAGGTACAAAAATGAAAGACATTTTTTTAAGGTTTTTTGAGACAGGGTCTCGCTTTGTGGTTCAGGCTGGCCTTGAGCTCAGTCTCAAACTCACATCACAGCAATCCTCCTGCCTCTGCCTCCCGAGCGCTGGGATTACAGGTGTGAGCCACCACGCCCAGCACTGTGGTAAGTGGTACTGGTTGCTGCTGGGTGTGTGTCTCCATGCCCAGTATTGTTATGTGGTTACCGGGGATCGAATCTGGGTCCTTGCGCTTGTAAGACAGGTGCCGGAACCACTGAGCTATATCCCCAGCCTGAAAGACATTGTTTTTACAAGAAAGCCCAATGACACCTTTCTTAGAAGGGCAAAGGGAGCAAGTGGGGAATTAGTCCTTTGGGATTTAATTCACAGTGCTCAGACATAGTACTCAGACATGTAGGCACTCAGAGGCCTCTGCAATCATAAATCAAGGGGACCTGGATACTGCTCAAGCTAATGACAGATTTTGATGTCACTGTATGGCACTGGTTTACAAGCATGAAGAATGCAAGAGTTCTGGGGTCAGGGAGGTTTCCAACAAGGTTTCAGAAGAAGGCTAAGATGCCTACTCAGGCTTTTAAGGGAGTATGGTCTAAAGATGTGAAGGTGAAGCTGAAAGTGCAGTAGTTGGACAAGTAAGGAATATGGATTGTCTGAGGAAAGCTACAAAGAGTGAGCAAAGTTAGCCCAAGAAAAACATATGAGAGCTTCAACCATTGGTGGTGTTGTAGAAGTGGGGCTTCCCAAGCCCTTTGGAGTTCACATCTCACTATAGTATCCCCCAGGTCTTAGATAGGGAGCCACAGGGTTTAATGTTCTTTTTGCTGAATTTTTTCCCCTGGTTTGGTCCCATTGGTTTCTACCTCTCTACTTCTCCTTTTTGGAATGAGAATGTTCACCTTGTGCCACTGTAAGTTTAAATTTTAAAATGTATATTATAAATACTCACAGGAAAGAGTTTGCCTTAAGTATCAGAAGAGACTTGAACTTTTTAGCAGTGCTCAAACTGTCAGCAATTCATAGAGATGGACCAAATATATTTTACATACAGAGATGCACATGAGTCTTTCGGAGGCCAGGGGCAGAATTTTATGACTTACATCTAAAATGTTCCCTGAAGTTTAATACTGTTGAAAGGTGATAAGATTATAAAAGTAGTATAGCTGGCTTTCCTTTGGAAGGAGATAAGTTACTATGGGTTTGGCCTGGAAGGGTTTGCCTCCTTTCCCAGCCCCTTCCTTGATCTCTCCATTTCCTATCTTCCATACTATGAATAGCTTTCTTCCATCATGTCCCTCTGCCATGTCATCCTTCCTTGGAGCTAGTGAACAATGGACTGAAACTTTAACAAACTATGAACCAAAATATACCTCTCTTTCAATTTGTGGGTTTCTGGTCTTTTGTCCCAGTGATGAAGAAAGTGACTAAGAATTTATTCCCAATGCAAATAATTGTTCAATCACTGGTGCAGGATTTATTGTGTTGTACTATGAGTTTCAAACTGTGCTAGTGGGTATAAGGATTAAAAAATTAATTTATGTCTGTTGGTTCAAGTCTGTAGGGTGAAGTCCAATGTCCCACTGCATAGATGACTACTGCTGAGGAGGTACAAGTAAGTAGCCAGTTTCTTTTGGGAAAATGGAGATAATTTTATAAAAAGCCCTCATCTAAAGTATGTCCTAAAAAATGGTGCGCTGAAGTCATTGAAGAGGAGAGTAGGCTAACACAGGGAATATTTTTAGATAAATCAAGGTGTGTTAAATGTGCAAAGGCAAAGACAGAAAAAGGCCAAACATTGATAGGAAATAAGGCTACACTGAATGTAAGATAGACTGAGAAATCCAAGTGTGACCATATATGCTTTTCCTGGGCCAAATTAAAAAAATTTTGGACTTAAACCATAAGGAGGCGGGCATAAAAAGAGTAAAGAATGTATCACAAGTTCTAGTTTGGGCCACCAGGTAGAAGAGATGTCACTGATCACAATAATGATAAAAAGAGAGGGATAAAGTATAAGGTTTGAGAATATAGTTTTCTGTAAGCTGAGTATGAGAGTCCTTTGGAATATTTAAGTGCATATACTTTGATTGGTAGTTGGAAATGTGAATCTAGATTTTTTGGAAATCTAGCCAAATGATGGCCAGTGATGTAAATTTAAGATTCATCTTAGTAAAAATGGAAGTAGAAGTCAGGTGTATAGAAAAGTTACCCAGACTGTCTATAGAAACATCAAATAATCAAGGATGAAACTTCAGCAAACTTTGTTGGAAATTAACTTTGTCGGAAATTAAGAACATCCCTGGAGACAGCAAGAGAAATAAAAGAATGGTGTTGTGGGTGTCGAGACCAGGATGCACTTCAGGAGGGAAGAGGCCCATCTTGTAGTTTCTGCTCAATAAATTATCTTGAAAAGAGAATGAAAATATTGCTCAGTTATAAAGATATCGCTGACTGAGGATCAGTGATGACGGGATCAGTGATGGAAGGTAATTTGCAGTGGGCTGAGATATGCAGGATAAATTAAGTCTTAGAAGCTATTTTCAAAACAAAAGGTTGTGAATCTGTGATAAAGGGATTTTGGAAGAATGTGGAGAAGTAGCAAGCACAGAGATAAGGTCCAAGAAGCTACTGACAGCACCTGAAGTAACTGTTAGCAGGTTTTCTGTTCACCTGCCCCATGAGGTCAGTCTCTATATGGTGTCCTGGGGTGCACACAGTTCAAGGGGTCACAGTAACCCAAAAGTGTTGGTCACTAGCTCATCCTTGCTCCTGGATCTGAAAAATAAATGGACTTACTGTAACTTTTAGACATTCCGACTTTCTACTAGATTTTTCTCAAGGTAATGCAAATATATACATGTGTATATATGTATATTAGAATCCCAGAAGATCTTCACTGGGAAGTATGTTATATGCTACAAAATTCAACCCCTCTAAATCAGAGACCTTGACTTCCTGGGTGCTGGTCTTCTGCTGCAGGACTGGACACACCTCTGAATTCCTCCTAGACTTACCTAAATGAAAAGAAAGTTGTGTGTCTAGTTTATTCGAGGTCAACATCTTTCTCTCCCTTGGTGAGCCCCCCTACCACCAGGCTTGCTGCCTTCCTCCCCCTCTACCTTTAAAGGTCAAAGGGGTAAAGAGTAACTTGAGGGAAGATAATAGACTGACAGCACCTCATAAAAGGGAAATATAAGACTCGAGGTACAGTGCTGCTAGCCAGATTAGGTGCTCCTGTTGATATGGTGAAGAGGAATGTTGACCCTGTGAACTCAATTTACTCTACTGCTTTACACTTAAGAAAATATTCCAGTTCTTCCTTTTCCTTCTGAGCCCCAAGAAAGCCCAATGACCACAGCTTTCTGCAACTTGCCACAAGCCTACTAATTCAGTCATCCAGCAAGGAGGCCAAGTCCTGACAGGTGGCCCTCTTGACAGGGGGAGAATGGATAGCAGGGTCTTTGGCCTTTGGGCCCCAGCCTGAGCTGATTTCATTTCAGATTAAGAGCCACTGAAATGCAGCAATCGATAACTCAGCTCTCTTGTTTGCTTGTTTTTTCCAGCTCCCAAAAGAGATTAGATCTTATTTTGCAGACCTTTAGCAAATTTAACTGTTTTTTATTCACTGTTGCTCAATAAAACTCCTTGGAAACTAGGAGCAAACAAAATCTGCCCCTGCATACTTGGTTATTCTGAGCTGAAAAATCAGTTTCTCAGGTGTGCTGAGGAGCACAGGATCATGTTCTCATGGGAGTGGGCTGGCTTTCCACAGCTCTCCATCACTCTTATCATTCTCCTCCTTACTCAGAGGACTAACAAAGAACCACATGTGCATGAGAACACAAACTTACACTAAATTCCCAACTCCATCTTGACACTCAAATTATGGCCCCTAATGGTCTTTAGGAGAGTTGTAAAGAGTAGGAAGAGACAGAGGGCTTCATGAACAAATGAAAATAAGAAGAGACACGTAGCTCAGGACACCACCAACCTTTAGTGACAAATTCCTACAGGTGATACTGACAGTCTGTTAGTAGTTAGAGACACTGGTTACCATGTCCACAGAATGTCAACCATGAACCTCCCACCTAGTGAGAATTGTGATTGCTGCACACCTTGCTGTCTATATAACAACTTATATTGTTCCCCTGTCTTCCTCAATAACCTAATATGGCCCACTAAGATAATAGTTGCAAATAACTTTATCGTTCCTTCCAAAGATTTCCTGAAAGACTTCCTAAGTCTTCCTGAAAGACTTCCTCTGTGATCAACAGAAATCACATAAGGACAGTTTCTACCCTGAGACTCATCTCTAATCTCTTATCCCATTGTACCATGACTACTGTAGACCCTGATTCACACCTCTCTCCTCCTACATGGAAAGACACACCTTCAGCCAGGCTTTGAGGTCAGTAAGTGGCCCAACTCTGGGACAGAGTGATATCCTTAGCACAGGAAGCAGGGAACTTGGCTAAGTCTTACTAACAGGCTCTTTTAGTGATTTTGAGAGCGAGCCAATATTTGACTCTGACTTCAAAGCAGATTTCACATCCAGGTTTTAAAATTGTTTTCACGTTGTAGAAAGACCCCACTTCTGTATATAAGAGTGATGGGTTTTTAGTGTATGTATTACTTTAGCATCATTGAACTTTAATATTAGACAGCTGCTAGTGGTTGAGACCTTTGAACTAGGACTCCTGGACTTGGTGGTTTGTAACACTGAGCCAGGAGCTATGAGATACCTCCTGGAAACTATAACCTCAGGTCATCAAAAGCTTCCACATACAGTTTGTTGATTTAAATTACTAACCAAAGTACCTCCCAAACAAAAAACCAAGAAGACAACAATTTAACCATTGTAAAACTTAGTCCCAGGAAGGTAAAGTGACCCACCCATCATATGAGGATAAGGGGAAAAAGAAGTCTTTGATTATTCAGGATTCTCTCCTCTTAGTCCAATCTTAACAACAAAGTACACTACAATTGGAGAAAATAAATGTGAAGAACTAGAGGTTTAAAAATAAAGTTAATGGAAACTAGACAATAGATAAATTAGTAAATAGACAATAAGTAATCAGTATATTCCTTTTGAGGAAAACATTCTGGTGGACAAGACAATGAGCTACCTGTAATCATTTTACTAATATGCATAACTCATCTTGCCTGCCTGTCAAGTGGGTCTACATGGTTCACCCATACTCGAGAAACTGGAAATTGAAAGCCTTTTCAGAACAGAGAAGGCAAAGGAGTGGCTAAGCCCCATTTTCAGGAGTGTGACTGTACTGTTTCCGTGGGCTCCACCCAGGCCATATCTCTGCAGGGACCTTGCAAGGCAGAGGCTTTCACAGCTACTATTTTCTCCTTCATTTCCCTTTTCTTTCCTTAATACAGTGAAGAAATGCTCTCCATTCTGCATTAGTGCTCCATGCGATGGCGCAAAGCATTTTTTATCTATCACCACAAGGTCAGTCAAAGGCTGTCCTGATAAGGCAATGCAGGAAGAAGGCCTTTTGATTTTATTTGCATGGTAACTTTAATATCATTCTGTATATGGGGTGTGAAGTGGTTGTTGAGGAAGTTTTACAAAGATTAAATCAAATATGCAGGGCCATCTTTCTGGTAAACTGGCTATGTGGAGACTACAGACATCTTCTTAATGGGGTGGGGGGGGACTTAGGAGAATGGAAATGCCCAATCTTGTGAACAGTGTCATATGGACCACAGAGCCTGGCTGCCGATTTTGATGGAAGAGTTAGAATTCTGCAGGCAACTCAATTCTTAGGCAAGACCTGGAAGGGGCTACAACCTGAACCTGACCCAGACAGAACCAGACACTGACTACCAGATGTGAGTGTGGGTTGGCTAAGCTGTAGGCAGCCTCCTACTTTTAAGGACTCTCAGTTGAACTGGAAAATGCTAACAGTCTCTGAGCTGCTGGTTCTTCTCTAACTGCTCAGCCACAAACATTTCTCCTGGAAAGCATTTTAGTCTTTATACACCTAGAAGGACCTACCGTACTTCTAGGGACAAAGGAAAGCTAAAGAAAAACAATGGGTTCTGTACTAGAACAGTCTGCACATACAGCAGGTAGTACCTTAGACATTTCCTCCTTAACAACTTTGGCCCAGAACAGATCAAAACTTAAAGAACGCAGATAACTTTCCAGGCTCAGTCTTTGCTAAAACACCATAAGAAGGATGGAAAAAGCATAGAATATGGAGGTCAAGAAAACTGACTTTTAATCCCTAATCTGACACCTATTTAGTAAATATGACAATGGACAACTTTAATTTTTCCGAGGTTCTATTTTCTCACCTGCAAAATGGATGCAGTCCTTCCTCCTATGAAGGTTAAGTGTAAGGATACAAGCTAGAATATGCATATGGATCCAAGAGAATCTCCTTCCAAAGTTACATTTTCTTCAGCCTACAGGTGGGGCCTGCAATTCTGTTGCTGCAATGAAATGCTAAGGCATAGGCAGCTCACTCTGTCACAAAGACTGTGCAGCAGTTCAATGCCTGGTACATAATAAATGCCCAGTAAATGCAGATCTTGCTAGTGATTATTTGCACTTGCCAACTACGTCACTCACTTTTATAAAGTGAAACAAGAACAATAAGAAATATAGCCACTGCTCTTAAGATGACAGTTCCATCAACTATTTAAAATGTAAATGGAGAATTAAATCTTCCATGTAAAATGCATCAAATAAGCAAATGGATTTAAAGTGTAGGAGGAAGGAGAAAAATTAGCCATCTGCAGTGACTTCCTGCATGCTGACGTCTTGATTTATACTGGGATACATTCTTTGGGAGGGGATGATGCGCAATGGGTTGTGGCAAAATTTGTTAGCCTGACATTTGTCCTGAAGCCATCAAGTTCTGTACGACTTGGATGAGAGAGGGTGGGTCAATGTACCTGGGAAGATATTTGCTAACTTTGGGGGATTTTGTGGCTTTTACCTAAAAAAGTGGGTTTCAGAAAGGCCATCCTTTTCCTGATTTTCTACTTAATTTATGCCTGATTAAAAGCTCAAGGTTTTCTTCTAGATTCAGGT
Organism: Petromus typicus; assembly: GCA_004026965.1. Lineage (NCBI taxonomy): Eukaryota > Metazoa > Chordata > Mammalia > Rodentia > Petromuridae > Petromus > Petromus typicus. Next base: position 19,293 of record PVIR01002385.1, read on the forward strand.
ATTTGACAGCGGCTTCTTCATCTAAAACCAATTCCCAGCATCTATGTTTAGTGCTAGTGTCCTGTAACTTAAAAAGACAAAGCAAACTGACATATTGATGATACTTAATAAGCTGTCCTTTCCCCAGAAGTTTAAAATAAGAAAGATTCCTATCGTCTCTCTTCATGATTTTGTCAAATGATTCAAATGGTTCTATAGAGAAATTCAAGCACAGAAAGGTGAGGGGTGCAGCCTTGTGTTGTGGTAAAAAACCTTGCTTTGAGTGATCAGGTAGCCTAGGACTTGATACTCAAAAAATTCTTGGGCCAGGGATTTAGCTCAGTGGTTCTGGCACCTGTCTTGCAAGTGCAAGGACCCGGGTTTGATCCCCAGTAACCACATACAATACTGGGCATGGAGACTCATGCCCAGCAGCAACCAGTACCACATACCACAGTGCTGGGCATGGTGGCTCATGCCCGTAATCCCAGCACTATGGAGGCAGAGGCAGGAGGATTGCTGTGATGTGAGTTTGAGGCTGAGCTCAGGGCCAGCCTGAACTACAAAATGAGGCCCTATCTCAAAAAAAAAAACCAAAAACAAACTCTGTAACCTTGAGCAAGTTCATTGATCTTGCCAGCCTCTGTTTCTTCCTATGAGAGTGTAATTTTGCAGCACTTACCTCATGAGGGGTTGTGGTGGGAATTAAGCAAGATACTATTGGTGAAGCTCCTACACTTGTGCTTAGCACATAAAAATTCCCAGTCACTGTGATCAGCACTAGCATTAGTAGACTAGAGAGGTTAAGTGTGAAAATCAGAACAGACTTTTGGGATTCAAGTCCTCTATCACTTTCCTGCCAGAGGCCCATGCCAAGTTACCATAGTCTCTATGCATCTGACAATACTGAGAATATTTACAGTGCATGTTTGGGAGTTTCATCATCAAAGGTGAATGAGATCTTTCCTTTTAGGACATGGTTAAATGCATAATTATAGAATCTGTCCACTGTTTCAGGAGTTGTCATTGTTACTACTGTCATCATTATTCACATGTCATGAGTGGTGGAGTACAATGATGGTGCAGCAGCTGTGCCAAATCCCCTCAAATTCGTACACTGAATCTCTCACATCCACCGCCTCCAAATATGACTGTACTTAGAAATATAGCCTTAAGGACAGTGATTAATTTCATATGAGATCCTTAGGGTAGATCCTAATCCAAGCTGACTGGTGTCTTCATAAGAAGAAGAGATTAATTAGCACAGAGACAGCATACAGAATGAAGTGTGATCACGGGAGGACAAAGCAAGCTGGTGGCATGTGCCAGCCCAGGAAAGAAGACTTGATCTTGAACTTGTAGCTTTCATGACAGTGAGCAATAATTCAACCACTTCTCAAGTCACTCAGTCTGTGGAACTGAGTGGTGGCAGCCAAAGTTGAGGAATGGAGAGAAGGAAGTCTCGGGTGTAAGTCATGGAGGTCAGAGCTGGGCAAACCTTCAAGCTCATGATCAGGAAGGACAGGAGGTGCCCTGGAGAATTTATCAGAAGGCAGGAAGGCAGAGAGCAGGACCAGCAGAATGGGCCATTGGGGAATTTTTCTCCTCTAGAATGGAATGGGCTGGGGGCCAAGGAAGGAAAATGTGTGAGGAGGTAGAATACATCCAGACACAGGTGACAGGTATCTAGATAGAAACCTGGCGAAGAGAGAAGAAGGGAGAAAACAGGCTGGAACCAGGATATCAAATCCTGAAATATCTGGTAAGAAATATTCAGATGTGGCTGTTTTTAATGTCATAGCTAATTCTCCAAACAGTCTATCAGAACCCTCATCTCCTCTCACCAAGATGGGTCACACCTTTTCCTCTGCTCCATCCAAACCAAGCAGGCAGCACACTTACATCAGGTTAACTACTTTGTAACCAAAATATGGGACTCAGGCCTGAACATGAGCCCTTGCTGGGTGATTTGATCTTCTGGCTCTTCACCGGCTGAAGCCCACAGGACAGCTGAACAGTTAGCATCTCCAGAGAGCATTTAAATCTCATAATCAAAGGAGTGAAATGCATTTATAGGCACAGCTCTTATTAGTGAAGTAGTCACCATAATCAAGTTATGAGGAAAGGGAAACTCCTCATGTGTATTCATGAGGAGAAGAAAATAGCAAATCCTCAATAATCACAATGCTAAATGTGCATCTTTCTAAGGCCCAGGTGGATAGTTCTTAATAAAGATATGTAGGTCAGTCAGTAGGTGCTTCTTTTAAATTTGAGGAGGAGCCTGAGAAGCCTGAACTGGTTAGGATGTAAGCAACAGTTCTGAGAAAGGGGACCTCTAAGTCCTGACCCAGTCACCTCAGGGCCATCTTTTCCCTGAGTCCTCAGAGAAGCCTACCAGAACTTCACACAAGGTGATTTTCTCTAAACAAGTCTTAATTAAGCTCTAGTTCCAGGAGGGCTGTCTGAAGGGTTATCAGATCATTAGTCTTGGTCTCAGAGAAAGAGTCTGTGTGCATAAGGTCAGAGGGTCCAGAAGAACCTGCAGCTTCTCTCCTGGCAGGGCTGTGTGCTGTGCCATCTGCCCAAGGAAAGGAGGAGCAGCCAGTAGACAGGATACCACATCTTCTCATTTGTTTGTGTTCTCGTTCCACTGGTAAACTCTTGCTTTCACTGGGGGGAAATATCTTCTAGGGATTTTGGGTGAGTCAAGGCAGGAACTGTGTGAGTCCCCTGGACATGGGTGACAGGTATAGACAAGCGTGGCAGCACCAGGGACAATATGAGGCTGCTGCCAAACCTGCATGTGGAGTTGTCTCAGGGCAGAAGCTTGGCTTCTTAAATCCAAAGGCCAGTCAACAAGTTGCTATTTTCCTTCTTGTTGAAGGGCCCTTTTCATCTCACACCCACAGCGAACTATATGCTCAGGATGAAAAGAAATGGAGACAAACTGGGTGGGGCACAAGAAAAACCAAAGCAAGGAAGGCATGGGATGCTCCAGATGATGGGCTAGTGGCAAGGAGTAGAGAAGGCTTAAATCATGGACAACAAGGAGATCACACATTTGCAAACAAATATTAGTTCGGAAAAGCTGTAATTCTCACCATTATTCCCTATAATGACTAAAATTGACTTTTATAAAACAGAAAGAAGAATAAAGTAAATACACTCCTTCTTTGCTTTCTCAGTTATGTCTCCTGAACCCATCAGATTTCAGAAGCCCAGGACTTGCATTTCCTCCACTATTGGCTGCCTTGCTGAGGGTGCTCAGCCTCAGACACACGATCCTGGGAGACCAATCTGTGTAGTGGGTCTCAAACAAGAGGGTGGGAGAGATCCAGATGCTGCCTCCACAGATCTACCATTGCTATGCTTCTGCTGTACCCGACTACCATGAAGTTAGTGGTGTGAAACAAGACAAAAGTATCATTACATAGTTCCAGGGGTTTTAAGTCTGAGAGCAGCCTCACTAGGCTGACACCAATGTGCTGGCCAGCTTCTTCCTGGAAGCCCTGAGGGAAAGCCCATTTCCCTCCTGGAGAGTACCTTCAAGCACTTGGTCATCCCTTAGTGCCTCTGTCTAGCCTTTTGCTTCTATCTGTCTTCTCATCTCCTCCTGCTGTCCACTCTCTTGTTTTCCTCTTCTGAGGAAAGCAAGTTTTTGAGGCTTTGAAGCTTTGCACTGTGCTTACCTGAATAATTCAGGAAAATTTCCCCATCTCAAATCATTAACTTAATCCTACCAGTGGCTCCTCTTCTTCCATGTAACATTGCATGTCTGCAGGTTCCAGAGACACCTGCAGGAGCTGCTTTTCAGCCCATTCCTCTATCTTATAAGAAATTCCATTGCTCATGTAAGGGAGAGCAGGATACTGTGTGATGCCAATCACTTGGTCAAAACTACCAAAGACAGGGAAGGTTGATGAGGATCCTCCAGTGTCATTACTGAGACAAGTGGCTCTGGCTGAAATCTCCAAGAACAATGTGCCACTGGAGATGACCTAGATTTACTCTACTTCAGATGAACTCTTCCCTCTCCTGTGATGGCCTCCCCTCATAAACTGTTGCCCTCCTCCAATTTCATCCAGGCACAGAAGCTGAAAGAATCCTTTCATGCATCCATCCCTCCCTCGCTTCAGTGTCTTGCCATTGCACTCACAATAATACCCAACTTCTTAATATGTCCTCATATCCCTACATGTTCTGGCTTCTGTCCCTTTCCCTTTCATGCTGTTCCCCTCTCTTCCTTCTCTACCCTGCTCAGCAACACTGGCCTCTTTCAGGCTCTTGAAACATGCTGAGCTATTTCCCTCCTTACAGGCTCCTTTCCTGCTCCTCCCTCTGCCTCACATGCTCCTCTGCCTGCTCTTCTCTCTACTATAGATTATAGTCTCTCCAAAAGCCCTTCTTTGAATCATTCCACCTGCAGGAGCCTCCCCTGCTCCTGCCATGTTTTCATTCATTTCACCTATTGCATTGTTGCAGTGACCAAAAAAATAATTTCATATTCAATTACTGGAGTTTAAGACCCAACTTTCATATAAATATGTTAAGAAAATCAGACAAATAATCCACCAGTAACTTAGCTGCTCCTTGAAGGACTGATGGCTTCCCCACTAAGATATATACTAATAGCAAGACAAGGCCTAGGTCTCTTTTGCCCTAATGCTTCCCTTAACATGGTGGGCTGAGCTGTCTACTAGAAGGATGAATAAATTGATGCACTGATAAATAGATGGGAAGACGGAAGGATTGATGACAACGAATTCAAAGGAGACATGCAGCTCAGGCTTGTAGGATATTTCTGAACCTACCTGATAAGTGTGCATACCTATTCACAGATTTGATGTTTCCCTGAAGGAATCCTGACATGAATTCATGGGAGATCCTGTGTGTGGCATGAAGCCTTGTTGCTTTAAGACTTCTCCTATCTCTGTGCACATGTGATACACAAATATCAGCAGACAGGCAGACAGAGGCTTGAGGATGTTCTGTTTCCTTGCAGTTAATAGAGGATTGATAGACTAGTCAGGGAAATCTATTTTCAGTTTTTCTTCCTCCTAATCTCCCCAGTGACTTCTGCTAGGGCATGAGTAGTCAACTTTGTAGAGACCATCAGAGATATAATCACATCTGGCTTGTGAGTGGCTTTGGAGCCAACTTAATCATAATGTACCTAAGCATTATGCCATCTTGAAGAACTGTTTCCTGTTGAGTGTGAGATGGGAAACAAAGGAGATCCCTGTCTTTGAGTATTGTCTACATGGATCTTGTGCTACAGATCTTAATCACGACCCCTGCCCTGCATCATGTCAAGTGCAGATGTGCTGATACAGCTGTGGTAATCTGCTGCCTAAGCAAAATGCACATCTCAATCTGCCTGGCTTCTATAATTCCTCTGAATAACATTGCTCTGGTACTAGTTTCCAAGGAATTCCAAATTCTATTCAGAATTGCTTCGTTGACATTTAAAGGTCTCTGCCAGTCCAGTCATGTGGCAAAAAGGATCAGATAAGATCACCCTAACCTTGCTACCTCCTAGCTGAACCTAAGACAAAATGATTGCTGTCCAGATGGCAAGCCCAAGAGTTCTCTCCAGCCTCCAAGTTCCATGACATTATAGTACTTTCTGTTCAGCCAGTTGTTTGAACCTCACTGACTGATAATAACTCACAGAAAATTCCATTAAGAGTCCAAATTGAAACTTGTAACCAAACCTGTCAGGAGATGGTCAAAAGCCTCAAGCGTTTTGCAGCATAGACAGTTTGCTTTCCAAAAGACACACATTACCAAAGGGAATGTTAGATGAGACATGAAATACAACTCTAGCTGTACCCTTTATGGATCAACAGAAAGAAGCTATTGGCTAACCTTCTTCTCTGACATTAGGTGCCTTCTTCCTACAGGATGATCTAGGTGGATTTTGAAAAGTTATATTGCTTTACCTTCTGTGCTTTGCTCAGTAACATTCAAACACCATTTCAAGTTCCAAACTGACTACCTCGGATAAGCTAATTAAGCTTAAACATAAGATAAGCTAGTAATTTTCTCTCTCTGTAAATTTTCAGCCTGGAACAGTAGCCCAACTGTTCTTTAGTGAAAATTCTTTATAGAGTTATAGGACTTAGAATAACCCAACCTCCAGGTCAGAACTAACCATTACTCTTCTCTTACTAAAAATAATCCAGGATGATTAGAAAAATGGATTCAGATCTCATCTTGCATGTTGTGGACCTTTGGGGCTATTGGGCCACTGTGATGCATCCATCTGTGATGGCTTAAGTATAATGTCTCTCCAAGACTCATTTACTCGAGGCTTGATTCCCAGTGTATCAGTATTCAGAAGTTGGGCCTGGGACAGTTCATAGATCATGAGAGCACCAATCTTATCAATGGATCAATCCACGATGAGTTAATGGGCTATCAAGAGATCCACTTGGGTGAGGTAGGTCAGTGGGATGTGTCTTGGAATAGTGCATCCTGTCCCCACCTCCTTCTTCTTGTTCTGTCTCTCCCTCTTTCTGCTTCTTGGCTGTCATGGAATGAACAATTTTGCTTCACCATACCATGATATTTCTGCCTTGGAAACAGATGACCATGGACTGGTACCATGAACCAAAATAAAATATTCCTCCTTTGGGTTGTTTACAGCAGGTGTATTGTAACAATGATGGTAACTGACTTACACTCCACCCATCGCCATCTGCAGAGACTCAGCCAGCCACTCAAATAGCTCAGTGCAGTGGCTGCTTTTCTTTTGCCAATTGTGTTCAAGAGCAATCATGCCCAAGACATTGGGCACATCCTGTGCCGGCTAGAAGGGACATGATATACAAGCTTTGAGCTCATCTGATCAAACCAGCAGACAAAAATACACCAGCTCCATCCTTCTGTACATCCACTGAGTTAGAACATGGCACTCACTGGAAACAGGACATTTTGTTTTGTATGATCTGTTTCCCCTCAATACTTCAACTTGTCACCTACCTCAGAGGGGTACAGACTGCCTTCCAACTTCCCCTAGACCACTATCTTTCCAGTTCTCACTAGCACCAATTAAGAAGTCCTTCGGTATTTAATAAAATGTAGCTATTTCTATAGTTCCAAAACTCTTCTGTGTCCAAAAATGACTACCAGACCAGAAAGATCCATAATCCCAAATCACTGTAAGGTGCCTGGATTCCTAGCTGAGTAAGCTTGCAGTACATAGAGGAAAGAGGAAAGAATGATCAGTGGACAAGTTTATGAATGAAACAAGTCAGACCTGATCACTGGACATCTTGCTTGGCATGAAGCTTCCAGAACAGCAGTGAATTTAAGCTGCTATTCAGATCAGTGGAGGTCTGGGGGCAAAAGCACAGATCCTGAAGAACACGACTATTAGCTAATGAATTAGAGGCTGTCTAAATTCACATTGATCTCCTTATAAATAATGTACAAAAAATTTATGAGCAACTTAGTTGCTTGGACAGTATTGATATAGAACTGAGACTAGAAAACAGGCTTTTTGACTCTCAGCCCTAACTCTTCCCACCACCAGAAGGAAATCAAACAAGAGATATAATGAGAAAACTGTTTTTGGTCTTCTTTTTGCATTTCTCTGCCAACACTCCTCCCAATCTCCCATCCCACTCCCTAATTCAAATTCTGTTGAAAAGGGCAACACATCGGAAACAAGACAGTGGATCTATCTGTTTTCTTTGCTTTTCAGATCAAATCCTATTGGAAGTTTGGGTTCATTCAGGTTCATATGGTGAGCCTAATCAATGATCTTTTCTCTGTCTCCTCCCTCAGGATATGTCTCTGTCTCCATATCCAGTTAAAGGTGAAGACCAAGCCCATTTTTTCACCCTAACTATATCTTGGAAACATGCATCTGGTGTTGAAGGCAGAGTTAATTGAGAACACAAGCAGAACACAGACTGACAAGGTAAGGAGAAAATGAACAGTCAAGGGTCAATGTTAGAGGGGGCTGTCAGCCTCTGACATTTCTGGAGTGCAAGGGAGGCCAAGGAGATGCAGTCAAGTGGTTTTTCAAAGGATTTCTGGCCTTTTACTCAGCAGTTCTTGTAATGCTGCAACTGTGCAAATGAAATAAAAATGGCAAGAAATGATGAGTGTGAAGGTTGGATTCTTCAGCATTTCAAACAGTGTTTTTTCCCCTTCCCTGCCTCCCTGGCTAACCTAGAAAGAGGCGTGGAAGGTAAAGAGCATGATATTGAGATATATACTTGACTTTGGGAATAGAGAAAGGAAGAAAAAAAGACTAAATAGGAAAAATCCCTAACTCATGATCCCTTCTATAGTTGCAAGTTAAAACACATGATGCCCAGTTAAATTTAAACTGCAGAATTTAAAAAGTAATATTTCAGTATAAGCATGCCCAAAATAAGGCTGGGGCATACTTACACTAAAATATTTTTTATTTATGTAAAGAATAAGTTTAAGTGGACATTCTATATTTTTGTTTGCTAAGTGTGATGACCTGGGTTCTAAAATAAGTTGTGTGGGACACGGTATATATTTTTAATTCTTTCTCATACTTCTGCACCACTACAAAAATAAACACATCACAAACACCCAGAGAAAAACTTCTAAAGTCTTAACCCATATTCCACTAAGGAAAGTCTAAGGTGATGAGAAACTTCAAGAGTCATTTTGGTTTAGACCAAGTAGTTGTTCTTAAACTTCAGGGTGCATCAGATTATGTGTGTTAAAATATAGCCTTCTTCCCCTTCTCCATAGTCTCATATTCTGTAGATCTGGAGTTGAGTCTATAAACTGGCATTTCTCATAGGCTCCTTGGGAAAATGGGGCTGCTGGCCTGCCCTGATTTATGGGAGGAGTACGGCCCTGAAAGTCAGGTGCTTGCATGTCATATTTCTATTTATTCTTACTAGAAGTGCAAATTTGGATACATGATTTGAAGTCATTTTTTTTACACTTGATAATGCAGCCCACGACTACATTCCCAAGCTATGTGGACATAAATAAGTTATATAAGCAGTGTCCGTAATGACCTTGTCTGGAGAATATATTACCTGCTTAGATTGAGAACAAGGCTTTGGCTCAGGGGCATTTTGAAGGGTTTGGAGAGGAGCAGGAGCAAGACTCCCACCAGAACAGAACTGCTTCATTGGGTTCATACACTGGAGGCAGTTAGGAGATACTCTATGGAAAAGTGCCACGGTTAAAAAAATAGTTTGAAATGGCTTGACTTAGAAAATTACTCAGGATCAAGCCGGGGATTTAACTCAGTGGTTCTGGTACCTCCCCGCAAGTGCAAGGACCCACGTTCGGTCCCTAGTAATCACATACAACAATGCCAGGCGTGAGTACTCATGCCCACCAGCAATCAGAACCACATTCCACAGTGCTAGGAGTGGTGGCTCATGCCTATAATCCCAGCATTTAAGTGGCAGAGGCAGGAGGATGGCTGTGAGTTCAAGGCTGAGCTCCAAATTTTGTTTGGCCAGCCCAAATTACAAAAGGGAGATCCTGTCTCAAAAATAAATAAATAAAAGAAAGAAAGAAAGAAAGAAAGAAAGAAAGAAAGAAAGAAAGAAAGAAAGAAAGAAAGAAAATTATTCAAGAATTTCTCTTTTTGTTTTGTAGACAGGGTTTTGCTATATAATCCAGGCTGGCCTTGAACTCACTATGTAGCCCAGGCTACATAGGCTCAAACTCACCATGATCCTCCTGCTTCAGCCCCTCAAGTGCTAGAATTACAGGTGTAGGTGACCACAGGAGCTAGGAGCTTTCTAGAGACCTACAGTTCCAGTCTGGTCCCATTCCAACACCAGCCATTGGGAATCTTTCCAGAATACCCACCTGGGGATTGCCATCGACAAACGGTTCTGTCAGTGTTGGGGCAAGGATCTGCTCCTAGCTTATGAGTGATGCTCTCCAAAGGCCTCAGGATTACTCTCACCTCATCAGAGGTGTTAGGAGCAGGTCAGGTGCTCATGCTGTCTGAGTAAAAGCCTGGGTTGAACATGGCAGATGATAATGATCTCATAGCATGTTAAGCTTATGTTTTCCTGCAAAGGGCCTTGCTGGCATCTGAAGGCACCTGAACTTTCACCTATGTGAATCAAGGGGCGGCCTCAGCCATTTGTCCTGGTTCGCACACAACAGTACATACAATGGGCCTGTCTTGGTTCTGGCTTTAGCCTGACCTCTTTATAAATACAGCAAGGGTAGTGCAGCAAGAAGCAGGCTGGAGGCCCAGGCAGCAGGTGAACCATCCACTCATGCTGCACATGAAAGCTATGAAACCAACTCTTCGGCCCTAAGCAAAGTCATAGAAGACCCCCTGGGGCTCCCTTTGCTTCTCCCCACAGACTTGGGAAGGGGCTGCCCTGTCACACATGTCTCCAGGGTGCATTTGTTTCATGTCACTCCTCTCAACTTCCTTGAACCAGGACACCATGCTTCTTCCTTTGTCCTCCCTCTAGAATTCAAGAATGACAATAATAGCAAACCAGCTTAAAGTTTGTTCTCATGCAACATGGAAGAAACTGTAATTCACAGCATTTGGGATTTGCCCCAGGTCATGGGTCATAGAGCTAGACAGGTCACCTGGGGCAGTGAGAAGGACCCATGTCCCTGACTCACTCCCCTCCAGCCCCCTGTCACCATCAGGGCCACTTCTCATTTCCCTCCTCCTCCCGCTCACAGCCTTGTCCCAGGAGTAACCACAATGGCTTCTTTCCCTGCCTTTCCATCCCTCTAATTTTTCCCTCTTATCCTCTCGGGCTGGACCACCAGGAACCCACTGCCAATACCACAGGGAAATATCTCTCCTGCACCTTCAAAACACAAGGCTGTGGGAAACACTACTATTTTTAATAAATTCTCTGAGTTTTGCAACTTGTTTGAACATCGATCTTAATTTAATAAGACTACTAGTTCTTGCAGGCTGTGGCAGAAAGGGAAGAGTGCCGCGCTGACACAGGTTCCTAGAGTGGCAAGAAAAGAACAACTTTCCCAGCAGGATGGGAATAAGTCCCAGAGCTCCTGATAGCAGGGCTCTGGCCTGAGGACAGAGGAGCGAGGGGCTCCCTCTGGGGTGGAGGCGGCAGTGTGGTGGGTAGGATTCTCTCTCAATTTGAACTCAGCACTCAAGCTACTCCGAGGGAGTCACTGGCACCAGGGGTGGGCTGAGCCTCAGAAAGCAAAAGAGCACACTCTGAACTGTTTATTACTGAAACAGAGCAAAATGCTGTTTAAAGGCAATCAGTTGGAATTGCTTTCAATACATAAATATTTTGGGAAATGATTAGTTCATTTTAATTACTTCACTCACATGGATAACAATATTTTTTTGCAAGCAGTGGCTTCTTTGAAGAGGTGACAAGGTAGCTCTGGGTATGTTCCAGCATCTTTGCTCTTTCTTTTGGGAAGCCAGCCCCTGTGGGCACAGTGGGTGGCCCCATAGGTCTTAGAAGCAGCAGCAGAGGGCTGTCTGGTTTTCACATACACTCAGCATAAAGTCTAATTAGATCTTCAGTGTTTAATGTTGCTCTTTGGCCTGAGACCTCTATAACTGGGACAGACCAAAGCTCCACTTGAATCTAAAGCCAGTGATGAAACAGTGTTTCTCCTACCCTAGGTGTTCTGCACTTAAACAAATCAGTAGAAGGCAGACACTTCCCTTTGTTATAATTAGTGATTAAGAAACATACTCTCTCTCTCTCTCCCCAAAAAGAAGGACTTGCTTGTGGTGAGAATCACATTAGCATACATATTCTTTTGTCGAAACCACTTTGTGGGTTTTATTAACTCAACAAGCTAAGCACAGATACTGTACTTATTAGAAGCATAGAGAGCAGATCACATACAAGTGCTGTCAATAAACCACATCACTCAGCAAACACATTCATTACTATTAATTACTTATGGAATTAAACCCTTACTTCTGTTAAGGATCTAAGTGTCTGACTTGATACAGTGGGGAGGGGGGAAAGGAGGTCGTTTTCTTAATGTCAGGAATACTTGAAAGCCAAGGTGACAGAAATGGAGGAAGTGATTACAAATATATGCTTTGGAGGAAAAAGTCACAGTCAACTTATTGCTTTCCTCTGCTGTTCCATGCCTAACTCCTTCCCTCACTCCCTCTTTCTCTCTTCTCTTCCTTTATCATTCCTTCCTTCCTTCCTCTCTTTTTCTTCCCCCTGTCCCTGCCCCTTTCTACTTCTCCCCCTGCTTCCATACAGTATCATTTCCTTTGGAACTGAAGGGCTACATCCATCCACGTGTGATCTGTGCTGAGCCTCAGGCTTGGCCTTTCCCAAGAAGTGCAATGTGCTGGGATGAGAATCTATGTGCTCATAGACTCAGGAAACAGAGGCTGCCTTGCTTCCTCAGCCCTGGGCTCTCTCCCATCAGGTGTATCCATGCCACCCGACAGCAAAGGGTGCGGTTCCAAACCCAGAAGGGAAATCTTCCATCCCCACAGTCTCAATTCTGAAGCTCAACTGCCCCAGGCTGGCGGCTCAACCTTCCCTCCCAGGGGGACAGTCAGCATGCATAGCTGACCGGAACCGGGAACCCAGGCTAGAGAACAGAGCAGCAAGCCAAGATTTCAGACAGAGCCATGCAATGCATTCTGCAACAGTTCATTTCACACAAATAAGACAAATGTAGCTGATAGCTTTTCTCTCTTTGCTGTATAAAACTGTCCTCAGGACTCAGTTCCAAGCACATAATTGGGAAAGGAGAATAAAAAAGTGACAGCAATGTGCTCTGATTTGCCCAGAATGCTCTGTCTGTGCTGCAAATCTGGCATGATGGGTGTAAAAGTGTCCACACCTGTGGCTGTGACCTGGGGCCACAGGGAGCTTCCTCCAAGTTCAGGAGAACAGCATCATCTCCTCCTGAGCTGGGGAGTCTCGGGAGTTGCTGACTGCAGTCTTCCCACTGCTAATTGGCTTCCTCTGCTTCCAACTGTGTGCGCACTCACCACACCTAAATCACCCAGTTGGCTTTTTCCCTCCTTGCCCTCTCTCTTGGCTGGTGAAATAAAATCATGAGACTCCAGAAACTTTTATCTCTACTTTTCTTTCTACCGTTGCATGCCAGGGGTAGGTTTGTTTTATATTATTGTATTCGTTGAAAGTTTTAGCTTAGACATGTGTTCAGCATCAATGACGAATCAGTCATTGCATTAGAAAGGAGAAAGCTCAGTCCTTGCTTTTGCAGATCGTGTGGAGGTAAAAAATCCTACACAAAAACAAATCATTAAAAGGCAGTTTCAAAAGCACATTATTAGTAGTGCACATGGACTACCACACAAGCCTCTGGGAGAAAGTGATTAAAACTTTCGCATGGAGAAAGTGATATCTGAGCAGAGTTTTGAAGAACAAAACAGGAGAGTTTTCAGGTTGAAGATAAAGTAAAGGCTAGTGGAACTCCCAGAGATAAAGTTGTTAGCAGGACATGGTCAGACCATGAGAAGCAGAGTAGAGGGTAGAAGGAAAGAATTCAGCCACAAATGAGATGAAAGTTTGTGAGACTCAGGACACAAGAGCCCATGCTGTAGTGTTCAAAGTTCTGGCCTAGCAGAAAAAAAGAGCTTGAGATATTTTTCCTTGCTTGTCCCAGAGCTGAGCAACATACCTATGGCCTTCATACTGCGCTAGGTCTCTAGCACCTTCTGATATTTTTTTTTTAATTTGAGACAAGTTCTCACTAAATTACTAAGTTGCCGAGGCTGGGTTTAGAATTGCAATCCGCATGCCTCAACTTCCTAGTGTGATAGAATTATAGGTATATACCACCATACAGAGCTCATGGAAGGTTTCAAACCAAGGTAGAAACAAGTACTAATAAAATAAGCAAAGACCATAACAAGAGATAAGGAAAAAATGAATCAATTTATGACAGAGGTGAAGAATGCACACTTCAGGGCTTGTGTCTGGCTGTCCCCTCAAAGCCTTATGAGGTCATAGATGAAACTGTTCAGGTGATGTTGGGGTTGATTCATGGTGCTAGGATTAAGATTGTCCCACTCTGAGTGTGACTGTTACCTAGGGTCAGGTAGCCTGCATAGAATATAAGGGACAGACAGAGGGCTGGCCCGGTGTTGTCACTGCTCTTCACTTACTTCTGCCTGCTGTGAACTATTTCTCCTCTGCTGTGTTGCCCTGCCTTCAAGCCAGCTATGAACTGAAACCACTACAGATCACGAATATACCAAACTTTTCCTCCATTAATTTGGGATGTTGGGTATTTTATCTTAGTAACAAGAAAAGCAACTAGGCTTTCTATTCCAAGCAAAATAATTACAAAGAAATAAACTGGGATAAGAGATCCTAGAAGTTTCTTAAGCAGAAGAGCTCCCATTTCTGACCAACTGAAACCCTGTCTCTCAGCTCGCCTTGAAGAGACTAATTTGGATTTCCTGGCTGCATCTGCAGACTGGCATTCAGAACTAAAGCCTGATCCTGTAAACATATTCCTGAGAGGCTGTGTCTGGCCCAGCCCACACCGGCAGCAGCCACAGTACACATCTTCCTGCACCTGCGAGCATCAGCTAGCTCTCACCTCTGTATGACCCTTTCCAGGTCCCTCTCCTGTTCTGCAGGGTCCCCTCCCGTACCTGTGTCTCCCTTGTCCTCCTGCACTAATTGCTGAGATTCTGTACCCTGGGAAGCTGCTGTTAACAAAAGATTAGGCCTTTTACAGGAGGAAGCGATTAAAAAAGGAGATTTTTGTTTTTGAGGAAGATGAAAGAAAGCCCAAGGAGATGTGCATTTGACCCTCCAACATGCTTCCTCAGGCTTCCCTCGGCACTTCTTAAAGGCGTCTCCAAAGGAAGGCTTTATGAATGTAAAATGAAGTCAGTGGCTTGTCTGCTCCAGAAGAAAGGGAAACGGAGCTTTTTATATACAGTATTTCCTTTATGGCTTGCGCTGCTCCCCCTGCCCCTGTGCTGCTGCACCACTTCAGAGGCTTGCTTGACCTTCTCAAGGTCACTTCACGCAGCAGGCCCCCTGTGCCTCTCCCAGGGACCAGCATAGAAGCTGAAAGGGCTGGGTTTTGTTTTCTGTTCTCCTCAGTCACAGTGAGCCCTTGCCCGGGGGCAGAAACACCTGAAGTTCCCAGCAGGGCCATCCCAGCTGGCTACTATAGGACTCAAACACAACTCTGAGGAAGGAAGCCCAGGGTTGCACCTAGTTTCCTGCTGTCCACTGCTCACCTCTTTGTACCAGAGATGCAGGGGAGCCTGGAGGAGGGCGCTAAGTACAACTTCTAGATGCTGATGTGGTATCTGCAGAGCAGAAGGGATTTAGCTGAGACTCTGCAAAAACAATATTACTAACCAACGTGGCCTTGAGTTAGAGTCTGCCTCGTGGGGTGAAGCAAGAGTATATCTCATCTCTGTGGCCACTGCCCTCTGGAAAATGGAAAACTGCTTTATACCTAATCAGGCTAGGGCACAGGACTTGCAGCAGCTTTCCAGGAAGTGACCCAAAGTGATATTTCTTTTTGCCTCTAGGCCAATCATTATCTGGTAGGAAAGCACTAAAATTCCACCTTAGACCATCTTCACATCTTTAGGCCTATGGCTCTTTCAAGTTCCAGCCCAAATGATACCACCTTTTCAAGCTTCACCCAAGTTGTGTTTCTTTCTTCTACAAATTTAATTTTCCTTCCTCTTCCAAAGTTTAGGAACATCGCAACTGTTTCTCATATAGCATCATTTTCTCAAGTATGTGATGAGCTTTTTACAAGCAAGGGAGGGGCTTGGCCAACTCAGGCAGTAACTGTAAGCAAATGAATAGGGAGACAGTATGGACTCCTTCTTCGGGCAGGGAAGGAGGACAGCACAAGGCCCGCGGCTGTTCCCATCTCTTGTGAAGTCTGCAGAGCAGAGTGCCCACATGATTAATAACTGGCTTTTAGTTTAGGGTAGGCTTGGAAATGCCCATTAAGGGGGGTACTGAGGCATTGCACATTAATCCTAAACGTTTCCCCTTAAACCCAAATGAAATAACTAACTGTTGCATAATTCAATAAGAAGCCCTGGCTGGGGGCTGTACTCCTTTTGGAGTAACCAGTGAGTAAGTACCATTCACGAAACTATTAAGTTAATTTAAAATCCTGACAATTTAGCACCACTCTGGCGAGATAAAAACCATTTATTAAAAGACACAGTTCATTAACCCAGATGCTGCTGGCGTGTTTGCTCAGAGAAAGGGGTGGGTCCTGACTATATCCAGAGTCATCATGCACTGTCCAGGACCCAACCGTGGTCTCAGCTATGAGACTAGGAAGCTCAAGCCCTGTCCCAGAGAATGTCCCCACATGTCCAGTCCACTGGGGACAGCTGTGTGGGTCTAGAGTCCCTAGAGGACAAGAATCTGATGTTTTCTCTTCTCTTTTTCCAGTCTCTCCACCTCTCTGCTTTCCCTCAAGTCTCTTCTTCCCCTGGCTTCCTTGCTCTTATCCTCTGGGCTTGAAAAGCATTTCCCACATAAAATGTTCTGTCACCTTTCTGTCCTTCTCACTGTTTTTTTTTTTCTTTACCAGTTGCTGTTATAGAATGCTTCATAATTACACCATGATGCTACTTTCTATGGCATTGAATACAGGCCTTGTCTAAAAACTGACAAGCACAGGCACTACGAGTGGTCAGGGCTGTCTTTGTAACTCTTTTTGTTTTATTTTCTGGCCACATTATAGATCTACTAAGGATGAAAATACACTGTATCCCACATCAGACACACTGTATCTCCTAGGTAGGTCCTCTGCTGAGCACCTGGGTGCTTTTTTTTTTTTTTTTTTTTCCAAATGCAGTCTTAGATCTGGGCCCAAGACCAAGAAAGCCAGTCCTAGCAATGGGTACCAGATTTGGTTGCCCATTAGTTTGGGCAACAGGCTTTGACTGATTAATTTTGGTAGTACTGAACTGTCACCTACTGTTCGCTACACACTGCCTTAAGTTATAAAGAAAGAAAGATGATGGAAATCATACTGACGGATTTAGGCGAACCAACAGTAGTCATCTAGACAAACTAACAAGATGATTTTGGAAAGTTGTAGGAGGTTCTCTGCATGAGGGAAAAGACCTCTGTGAGATCCAAATCATTGAGCTCAACCAACACAGGAAGATGTGGAGATAGGAAAGACTGAGGGGAGATATAGGCAGAAGATACTACAAATGTAATATCTTTGATACAGAACTGAACTTAGCAAGTTTGAGAAGTAGAAGGAGGGACAGTGTTCCTGGGAATTTGGTGATTTATGAGCATCGCTGATAGAGAGGACAAGGTTAAAAAGCATAAGAGCTTCGGGGTGTCTCAGAGTTCCAAAGTGTGGAGATCTTCATTTTAAGTTTAAAATATTTTCTACAGGGATAAAATCTGATTTATTTTTGGAAAATATGTAGGCTGCTATTTGAAGAACGGATTGTAGGAGGCACAAAGAAAAGGATGGGAAGCAATAGAATTAAATGAGGATCTACTGCAACAGTGCAGGCAAGACAACAGGAGGTCTGGATAGAGGTACTACGACAAGGGGAATACATCAGACTAGAAGTTATTTTTTAGGTAGAGCTAACAAGAAATCTGATATATTTGAGTTGGGGGTGAAAAGGGGGATGCATAAAGGTGATTCTTAGGTTTTGTACTTGACAATATGTTTAGCAAAACACCATGAATTGAATTAAAGGGGATGAAGAGAAAACTAGGCTGAAAATGGGGACCAGCAGGATCTGTTTCAGACGCAAGCATTATCTAACAGCAGATGTAATTTACTCTAAAATGCATAGTTAGATTAACAATGCTGCAAGGGAGGGGGGGATTTTCAACTGGTCATGCTAGTCTAAAGATTTTCATAATGCCTCCTCCCTCAAGTGGAAGCATGTCAAACAATCTTTTCATGTACCACATTTACAAATTTGCCAATTATGTACATGTTTTCTATTTTAGGCCTCCCAAAACATGACTGTTATGTTTACAGGAGACTGTGAAATTGTAGCCATTTTTTCCAGACACAAACATGTGTTTTCCTACTATCAAATTTACACCTTACTCTTTCATTTCCATGTGTTTCAGTGCACAGAACTCATTTTGTTTCAATGGTGAGTCACTGTGATTCAGAGAAAAGTATTTTGAAGAGTCTTAAGTGGCAATTAACCCTCACTACATGTAGTACCAACAATGCATAGCACTCAGCCAAGTGACAAAATGTGATCAAATCTGTGTGCGTGTGTGTATCTCTCTCTCTCTCTCTCTCTCTCTCTCTGTGTATGTGTGTGTGTGAGAGAGAGAAAGAGAGAGAGAGTTGGCTGCCAAACATGTCCACTGTGCAAAGAGGGATTATGCCATTAATTCAAAGTTACATCTTAATTTCAGACATGCAAAAATGTGAAAAAATCAGTGAAATAGAAAGAATTAAATGATGTTAAGTTTAAGTTCTTCATACATTTGAACTTCATGAAAAATAATTAGTTAGAAGACACAAATTTGGCAGCCACAAGTGTATAAAGATTACTGGAAACTGAAGTCCTGGATGAGATCTCCAGAAAAATGAAATGACAGAAGAAATATCTGAGGCCCAGGGCATTGTCAGTCCAGCATACAGAGATCAAAAGCTGGGGATAATGGCAGCAAAGAGACAGGGAAGGAGTGTTTAGTGAAATCAAAATAAAATCAGGAGAGAATGATGCCCAGGAAACCAAGAGGAAAGTTTTCAAAATAGGAAGAAATGGTCAACTATGTCAAGGGCAGCTGAGGGGTAGATTGGAAGCTGACCAAGCCATTTGGCAATATAAAGTTGCTGATGACCATAATGAAATCAGTTTTAGTGGTGTGGTATGGACCCATGCCAGGCTAGAGAGGTGAAGAGTGAGAGATGAAAAACTGAAGATAGTAAATAAAGATCACACAAATGTGTCTGTCACCAAAGGTCTACAGAGGCTGTTGATGTTATAGTTGCTTTAAAGACAGGAGCAGTTTGTGCGCTGATGGAAATGATCCAGAGGAGAAGGGAAAAGTAATGATATAGAAGAAAGAGGAAGATAATTGAAGGATTGAAGTCCTTGAGGAGAGAGAGGAGAGGCTCCAGAGCATAAATTGAGGAGTCAAACTCTAAAATGAGAAGGGATATTTTTCCCATTATAACAGTCGAGAAGTATAGGCCTCCAAATAAGAGGCAGTGCATTGGGGGTTTTGGTGTCCTGAAGAAGATTGCTTCTATTTTCTGAATGAAGTAGGAGTCACTCACCACAAATAAGAGAAAGAAAGTTTTGGGAAATAAATTTTTTGAGAAGATACAAAGTAGTTGTTTCAAAGAGGGAGAAAGGTGCACCCTCTAAGAAAGCACTGTAGCAGATGGCAGTGTGAAATACTAGTTTACATTGCGGTATTCCCAGAATTAGAATGATACTAGACTACCTCTTTTTTCCCAAAGCAATATATACTCTCAGGTTTAGGTTTGGAGCAAATATGTAAGTGGCTTAAACCAAGCTTGAGGTTTTGCCAAGGAATTGCAACAGAAAATCAGACAACCAGAGAGTTGAGAATATTTTGCGAGAGTGATTGTAAGATGAAGACATTGATAGAGAGCAAAGGAAGGAGTGAGGTGAGAAGAGGAGTGTAAGTAATGTGTTAGGACCCTTACGTCCTGATTGCACCACTGGTCACTCCATTGAGCATCTTACTGTTTTATGTGGAGGAGGCAGAGGCACCTCTGGTGGGAAGAAGGTGAGTCCACATGAGACCAGATTGCAAGCACATAGCCTCTGAACACAGCACCCAGCACAGTGAGCATCTATGTGGCCTAAAGATCACAGAACCTAGAAGAGTGAATAGAGGACATTGACTAGCATTGCCTTTTATGCAGTCTAAGCTTTTCCTCCTGCAATTAAATTAGGCCTCACCTTCTTTAGTCCCCAAAGCCTAATGAAGAGCAGCTGCTTATCATCCACGTGGAATACCCTTTATTTTAATTGTGAGCTTATATTAAGTCACCTCTTAAATGTCTTTCTTCTGCTGAGCAGCCCTATTTCCTGTGAAAGCCCTCACAGGCCCTATGACATGGGCCTTTGATTGTCTCCACTGAGCATCTCCAAGGTCCTATAGCAAAAGCTTTAAAAGTTTAATAGGAAATCTTATGGAGGTTCGATAGTACTAATATGACCAGCAGATATCCCATCCTGCCTGTATTTTTTGCTTTAGATAATATGCTTAAATGTTACTTTTTAGACTCCACCAATCTCTTGCATGATTGTGTTCAGTTCTTGGTCTTTTCTGATTATTTTTCCATACTACACAGACATGATTGGATGCACCTTTCTGTTGACTTGTGCTGTTTTTCTATAACTCCTATTAATGTAGCTTATCTGTTATGTTTGAGATATAATATGTTCCTAAAATGTCTCGTGTAGTCAGGGAGGGCATTGGGAATGTGATTTGATAATGGGTGTGCTATGCTCAACCATGGACTAATCATTAATGTATTTGTAACTGAATATACTGTTAGGAGGAAAGACATGGCTGGAGGTGGGTCTCTTCATTGTGGGAAGGTGTGTCTCATTTCTGACATCTGCTTTTACTCTCTGATTTCTGGTTGCTTTGAAATAGCCATTTTCCTCTGCCAGAATCTTCCCTGGTGCTGTTTTTCTGACCTTTCACAGTACAACTCATCTGCCAGACTCCATTTGCCCACCATTTGCCTCACATTAAGTTCTGTTCATGTTACGAAATTTACCTAACAGTTTCTATGCTACTCTGAGGGCTTTGGATATTTAGGCATCATGTCCCAGCTCTCTATGGGGCAATCACAGGTAGTAAGGTGTAAGGATTTCTTTCAGATATATTTCCTGGTCAGAATCTTCTTTAACACTCTGTTATTCTCCTCATCATTATTTCAGTCAGTCTACTTGATTTTTTAATGCTAGGAGCTTCTTTAGCAACAAGAAAAATGGTAACAATGCCAACTTCTTGGTCCCTAGTTGCAGATGCAATAGAGAGTGTTGGCTGTGTCCAGTTCTGTCATCAAAGTCTTGGCAGAAGCCATCTCGCTTTTGTGGGTTGTAGTGTTCTGAGTTGAGAGTCCTACTAAGATTCTTCTTGGGTGTAATGCCAACTTTGGAAAGATAGTTGATTAAAACCATGTAAAAGGTCTCCCTTGATTTTTACGATAGGAGCATATGGTTTTGCAAAGTATGGTGTTATACATGAAACGTGTGACATCGTAACTATAGTGACAAAAGAGTGTATCTCCTGTTTAACAATCCTTGTAATCCTTTTTACAATATTCAACTTGACTCCCTGAGCATCTTTAGTCTGCAGCAACTTTTACTAATGTATTCAGAAAGACAGTGGCCAGTGGAGGTAAATTCTCAAGGAGAAGTAAACAGGTCATAGAGGAAGTGAAACTAAATGTGAAAGGATCCTGGTGCCCTGGTGGGGAAGTGAAATCTGGAAGATGAACTTCACTGCAAAAGGTTAGAGAAATGAGAAAACAAAGATTTGCATGAGCACACATAGCAGATGGTATATTAGTAAAATGAGGAGGGAGGCCAATTGTTAGGAAATAACTGTATCAGACTGTAGAAATTTAGAAGGCCCAAAGTTAGGTCAAGAGTGAGGAAGAAGAAAGCATGTTTTACTTAGAGCTCAACACAGAGACTTAGCATTGAGAACATGTGTCTTAGCTTTTCTAAAATTCCTTTGTAGAAAAGCTATGCTTTGTTGTTTGAATCAACATACTTATGCTTGTTGGAACTTGGTCTGGTATTTCAGCACAAGGGTTTCTTTATGAAAAGAGAAACTTCTGATTTTCATCTCTATGATCTATCCCAGTCACTAGAAAGGAAGGGAGGAATAGTGTGACCTGGGTCCACTGTACACCAAAATGTCTACTTCTATTCTGGAATTTAGTCAACAGAATCATCACGTTGTTGGTAAGTCCAAAGCTTAGAAAGAGCAAGTAAATTGTTCAAGGTCTATGATAAGTGATAGAAGCAGGATGCAAAATAAGATTTCATTAATTCTAAGGCAAATTTTAAGATGAATGCTGTTGAAATTTAGAACCAACATTGGAGAGAAGGGGCAATGATTTCCCAATTACCTATTCTCTTACAGTTTTCTCATCTTATAATCTTCAAAGTTATGTTGGGTCCATTTGTGGCTTCCTTATGCTGTTTTGGCATGGGCAGCATTGCTACATTTCCACCTTATCATTATGACAATATGCAACCAACCAATGAAAAGTATATTGATGCTCGTTGTATCCCATAGATAGGCAATTTTAAGAGCAATATCATTAAAATGATATATCTGTACTTAAAAATGGTTAAATAATAGTGATCTTAGGTGGTCTATTTTGATACTATTCTCATGATCTATGAATAGGTCTTTTCCTAGTCAGGGTCAAAGGAGGCAACTGACAGAGAAAGTAAATTTAGACTGCCTCAAAATGATTCCAGAGAGAAGTGGTGAAGAAGAGGGTCCCACAAGTCTGGAAGTGCTGGTCTCCTCTAACTGATTCCTGATAGTCGTAAGAATTACAATTAAGATCTGACCACATGAGATGTTCTGGTCTATATCTGGGTATCCTCCTTAAGCCTCAGGCCCTCAGAGGGAGGACTTTGGAGTGGTGATTGGATCATGGGTGTGTGGTGCTCATTACTGGATTAGTCCACTAGTAGGTTTATGGTTGGGGGTGATGTTGGGAAGTGAAACATGGTAGGAAGAGGTGGGCCACAGGAGGAATGACCTAGAGGTCTCCTCCTCCCTTGTATATGCTGCCTTCTGCCTGCCATCTCATGAACTGTTTCTCCTCTGCCAGCGCCCTCCACCATGCTGCTTTGCATTGGAATCAGCCAGTTATGAACTGAAACCTCTATAAACCATGAACCAAAAATAAAGCTTTCCTCCTTTAACTTGTGAGTGCCAGGAATTTTGTACCATAAATGAGAAAGTAACCAAGACAGATTTTGATACCAGATGTGGATTCATTGGTGTGACCAGCTGACCACATGGTTCAGGAACCTTTAGAACTGGCTAGTGGAGGAGTTTGATAAAGTCTGGAGACAGCAGCTGCAGAAGTGCCATAGCATGCTCTTAGCTGAGCTGGATGAGATGTGGGTGATTCTGATTGGAGCTCAGAAGTCCAGCATTCTGAGAGTGATGTACCCAGTAAAGGCCAGGTTCAGGGGGTTTCTGTCAAGAAGAAGGTCTTCATTGGCAGTTCATGAGTGTTATGCTCTAGCAGAATATTTGTCTCAATGTTGCTGCTCTCCTGAGATGTCATAGAAGACTGAGATAAAGGGAAGTGCACTAATAGAGTGGAAGGAGGTTCAAGACAATCTAAGGTTGAGGCAAGAGCGAGACTACTGCTGAATGCTTTCAGCCAGCTATTCCTTGAGAGCCAGGCACAAATGGCCTCATAGAAAGATTTTAAACATTTTGAGTTCGGCCAGAAAAGAAGCTCCAGGAAAATTGCAATTGAGAAAGATAGAATGGAGGAGAACTTCATTGCTGAAAACAGTAACATTAAAAAAAGCTAATTATTATAGCACAGTAGAAAATTATGGTATCGCAGGAACCAATAGGACCCTAGCTCTTGATAGCTAATAATTACAAAGGTGAAAGATAACAGGGCATCATCCTCTCAAATGGCTGCCACATAGAGAATAAAACCTTGTTCATTAGGATTCAGTTCAGCAAACTCAGTGATCAAGGACTCAAAGGTCTGTACAATCATGAGCAAGATGCATAAAAGCTCAGCTACTAGTCCATCTGGCAGCAGATTTTGGTGTTATCCATGTAGTGCTGGTTTTATGTGCCAGCAGTATGCAAGAGTTTTGATCTAAGAAGGCTCCCACTCAGAATCCAGAAGAAAGCGGAGGAGGCCCGGCAGTGTGCCCCTGAGAGGTCAGTATGGGTAGCAATAAGTGTAAAGCAGTAAGTACAGTGGAGATCTCAAGATTATGGAGAAGTTAAAAATATGGGTCATCTGAAGAAACCACCAATGAGTATAAAACTGACCCAAAACAGAGGCCATGAGGAATACAACCACTAGCAAGGCCACAGGGGTAGAGCTACACAAACCATTGGGAGGTCACATCTTGCTACAGATTGTCCTGTGTTCTGGACATGAGAACTACAAGATCTAATGTGTGTGTTGCTAGATTTCAGTCTTGCTTTGATCCTTTTCCTTTTTATCCCCTTTTTTCTAAATTTTAGAATGGAAATGTTCATCTTTTGCCATTGTAGGTTGTTTAACTTTCTTTTTCATTTTTACAGAGATTCACGACTATAACCTAAGAAATGCCTTAAATCTCAGAGGACACTTTAGACTTCTACCATTCCAGCAATGCCAGAGCTCTTAGGTCTTTTGCAATGCTTAGACATGTACTAAATACATTTTGCATAAAGGTGCATACATTAGTCTTTTAGGGGCCAGGAACAGAATGTTATGGTTTATTTGTAGATGTCCTCTCAATGCCTCTCGCGCATCCATTGGTGGGGCTTTTAGGAGATGACTAGATCATGAGCATGTCATACAAATCACTGGATTAGTCCACCACAGGGATAATGGCTGAATGTGATATTGGGAGGGAAAACCTAGAGGGAAGAGGTGAGTCATGGTGGATGTGGCATGGAAAAATGTTATGTAGCTCTCCTCCTCCCTTGATCACTTTTTGTTTCCTTTTCTGTTATACCATGAACTGTTTTTCCTCTGCCATGGCTGCCTTCCATGCTTCCCCCTTAAACTGGCAGACTATGAGCTGACATTTCTACAAACTATAGTCAAAATAAATATCTCCTCCTTTCACTTGTGAGTGCTGGGTATTCTGTCCCAGACACAAGAAAATGACTAAGACATGAAGAAAATGACCTGACTCAACACATCTCTTAAATATCTGGAGACATGGAAGAAAAAAGCTGTGTGCCAAAGGAAAGAATATAGGGTTGGCAGCTTTGCTCCCAGTCTTCAAATCTTTGCCCTCTCATTTTATTTCTGTGTGAACTGAAGTTCTCTTCAGACTTATCATCTACAAACTACTAGTAAATGCAGCATTCACTTCACAACAATGTTGTCAAAAGTGAACAGAATCAATACATACATTGCAGTTAACATGGTACCAAGTTGGCAACAGGGAGTCAGCAAATTGAAATTACTATTCTTGGTTAAGATAATTCTCCCAGGTTCCAAAGCTCTGAATCTGTATGTGAAACTCATGCAGCTGATTCCAGCCTCTAAAATGTGGCAGTCGTTCCATCTCTCCTCAACCACTCTAGTTAATAAGTTGAGGGGAATAAGAACAGTTTAAGGGTGACAACTGTAATCCCACAGATGCAGTCCTAGTTTGAGATGAACATGCTGTAAGAAAAGTAAGGCAATATTCTTTCTAAAGAACAATGAAGTCTTGGGGTGAAAGCAGAAGAAGGGTATATGCAAAGTCGAGGGTCCATCTATGAAGCAGTGTTTGTTTGTTGTTTGCTTATATTGTGTTCTGCAAAGGTTCATAAATACATGAGCTTGTTACTGTGTTTAGTACACACTATTTAGAAGTGCTATGGAATTTATGATAGTTTTTATTATAATTTTTCCTTCATCATTGGGTACTAAAAATGAAATTACTTTTTGTGGGCACTCAAGGCATCTTTAAGTTCTTTATTTAGAAATTCTGAGAATAACCATGAAATGGAAGACTTGTAAAAACCAAAACAAAACTGACTTTTTATGTCAGTGCTGCTTTTCTCACTGACCACAGGGGCCTCAAGTCATTTTGTTTCTGTGTCTCAATTTCCTTGAGAAAACTAGTGATTTTGTAGTAACTAGATTTTTTTAGTATCTGGTCTAAAGAAACAATCCCAAAACTGAAATAAAACCATAATCATGAAGATGTTCACAGAAATATTATTTATAATAGCAAAAAATTACAACAACATAAATGTCCAAACATAGGGTAATAGTATTATACATCTAGTTGATGTAGTATAATGAAGCCGATTAAAATTATGTCCACTAACACTATGTAACAACATGGAAAATTGCTTCTGATCTATTCTTAAAAGAAAAAATGAGATATAAATGATATGATTATAACTATATAATAAAACCATGGCAGAGAATAAGAAAAGATGGCATGAAATGCATTAAATATAATTGTGCATGAGTGACTTTAAATCTTTTAAAGCTATTTTTGTATGGTTTCCAAATTATATTTAATAAGGATACATTACTTAAACTAAACAAAATACATCAATAATAATCAGCTCAGAGTGTTGGGTTAAATGGTTTCCAAAGCCCTTCAGTTCTATATTCCAACTAGAGTCACGAAGATTTAAGTTTATAATAGATTCACAAAAGCCCTTTCAAATATATACAGTGTTACACGATTGTAAGGTCTTATTGTTGTTAACTTGGTACTAAGCACAAATCAACACAAATCAACTACTAAAGGAAAGCACCAGAAGAGAAAAGCTGACAACCAGATACCCATTCACTGTTAGAGTTCTTTTTTGACCAGAATATTCTTGATGCAACCTTTGGAAGAATGAATTTTATACAGCTTTTGACATGCAGTCCTCTCTGCCCTTTGCGCTGACATAATTGTCAAGCAGCTTTTATTGCATTCTCAAATGAAGGGCGTAACAGATGGTCAAAGCCCAGCTTGGGGACCTGTGTCTACTTGGAGTAGCAGCAATACTTTTCAGGAAATGAGGTTGATGGATACAATTGTCCCTGTAAGATGCAGAGAAGGGTAGAAAGTCTCAAAAGAAAAGAAATAGCCAATAGAAAGCCTGGAGGAAGCCCATCAATACATCCTATCGCCAGAGAGAAGTTGGATACACTGAGGAATCAGCCCAAGAATGGAGATTTTTAGCTATCATCATAGGTCACTTGTTACATTTTATGCTATGGTGCTATGGTTCTGTAAATGTTCTTCAAAATTAAAGGCTTGGGCACCTGCCTATGGTGCCATTGGGAAACAGTGGAACCTTTAAGAGGAGGGTCCTACTGGGAGGATGTGAGGTCCTTGGAGTGTGCTTGGAAGAGGACACTGAGCCCCAGCCCCTTCCTCTCATTCTGTAATCTCTACCTGCTAAGAGAGGGGAAGTTTCTTCACCCACGTGCTGCTGCCACAAAGCACCTTGTCATGAGACACAAAGTGAGTAGGGAAAAAATGGCCATAAATGGAAATTGCCAAAACTATGTGCCAAAATAAACCTTTCTACTGGGCTTACGGTTTAGCTCAGTGGTTCCTGTGCCTGCCTTGCAAGCACAAGGGCCCAGCTATGATAACTGCATACAATGCTGCTGGGTGTGGTGGCTCATGCCTATAATCCCAGAACTCAGGAAGCAGAGGCAAGAGGATTGCTATGAGTTCAAGGCTTGCCTGGGCTATATTGTGAGCTCATGGCCAGCCTGAACTACAGAGTGAGACCTGGTCTCACAAAAATATTATTAAAAAAAAAAAACATTTCTACTCTTAAATTGATTGTCTCAGACATTGTATTATAATGATGGAAACATGACTAACTCATAGGTGATGACCTCATTTCACTCAAAGTATATCAACCTCATCACCACCAAGGAAAAACTGAGGGAGTGGTCAAAACAAATAAAGAGCTATAAAATTAAAAGCTGGACTTAAATTTAGGAGGTGTAGGTTTGACTCTTGTCCCTGTCATTTATAAATGTCATACACATGGGACTGGCCCCATACTCTCTTCAAACTTCCATTTACTTATATATAAAATAAGGTAAACTACCTTAGAGTATTTTAAAAAAGATTAGGTGATATAATAGATGAGGTACCTGTTGGCCCCTGAAGAATCATTTCAATTTAATATACAGGCATTCTTGAAAATAAGTTCAAGTAGATGGCTCCTACTGCCTAGTATAAAGTTGAGTGGTGTTAAGAAAACTCAGACATGTATCAAAATGAATTAAAATACATTTTCTGCTCACTGCATCTATTTACATTTGTTTTGTTGGAGCTCTAAACTCTGAGCACATTACTTGAGATAAAGGAGTTTCAAGGGTGAGCTGGCCAAAGGGGCAAGTTTTTCCCAGTTAGGTCTGAGTGGCTGTCTTTGTCCCTTGGGAAAACTCATAGATGAGCAATAAAATCACAGAATTTACTGTGTCAGTGACCTAAAACTATGAAACCCATAAGAAAAATGAAGCTCAGAGAGGTGAAGTTAGGTGCTCAGGGCCACACAGAACTGGTATTGAACTTTATGTCTGACACTCCCAATTTTCACTACAAATATTTTGATGATTAGAAATATACATTTTTGGCCTGAGAAATGGGACATAAATGTCAGCAGACCCGGAGATTGGAAGGCACACACTTGTAGAGTAAGGAGTCTGAACAGGCAGTGGGAGGTCACAAAAACACATGCAAGCGACAGAGACAAGCAGAAATGGCCCCACACGCTGACATCTTGTGTTGACAGATCAGCTGGAACAATCCAGTGCACTTTCAGCCCCACTCATTCTTTATAGATGTGATCTTTTTAGTTAAGCTATGGGTCCCCTTTTCTGGATGAGGGGGAGGTTAAACGTTTTGCCCAAAGCTTCACAGCCCGTTGATGGCAGAAATGAAGCAAGTGGGCGGCTGTCCCAATGGAACCAAAGAGAATTCTTTCTCCTAGCCCTTTTGCCTGTGGCCCTGGATATAGTTTGGAACATGAGATAACCACAGGAACTGTTCAGCCTCTGCTTACCTCTGGAATGCTTTATGCTCCGTCATTTTTAGAAGTTACAAAGCCATCTCGAGATCATGGTCCTAGGCAGTGATTTGGGAACTTCTCACAGCATGTCACTTCAGCCCAGAGATTCCAAAGAACTTGAGAGTGTAAAGTTCATTCGCCCAGAACTTTAAGCCATTGGGCATTTTTTAAAAAGATAAATACAGGCAACCAAAGAGCAAACTGGGTTGACATCTAGTAGTGGGGATGGGAGGCAGAGCACAAAGAAAGAGAGGAAATCAACCAGACTTTATCAACTCCACCAGCCATTCCCCTGTGGGCAGCGTGGGGACACTAGCCACGTCCCCTTTACAGTTTTAACTAAAAAGAGCATTACAGAGGTGAATTAACATTTTAAAAGAATGTAAAAACTCAGAGCTGTTCTAATGATGATTAATGGAGAGCTATAAGAGGGCCATGACCTGCTAGTGTCATTAAATGGATTGGCAGGTTTCTGAGCATTAATTATAAATAGCCACAGGAGTTCTCCTGCTTAACAGAAAGATGATAAATCCGTGTCACTGGGAGAACAGAAGAAAGGAAAGCAAAGTGGGGGAAAAGTTTGCATGTGAGCGTCTGCCTGTGTGTGGTGGGGAGCAAGACAGTGCGAGAGCTTGGGGAATGAGATAAATGATAAATTAGACCCCGCCAGTCAATCACATTTTCTAAATGTTTTATGTCCCAAAAGCTGTAAAAGCAATATTCCTCTCTGCCCTTATTGGAACCATTTCTGTACAGCAATCGCATCAGTTTCCTTGGGGATTTCAACCAAAATGTGCTTTGCCTTTTCTTTTTTATATTTACTTTCCAGCCCACAACCAAGGAAGGGGCAGAGTCCGCATACAAATGGGCAGGCAAGAGGTCCCAGTGAGGGGCATGGCAGGTGGCAAGAATGAGAGCTACTAACAGGCACAGCATGTGGAAGGAGCCCAGGCTCCTGCTGCCACTATGCAAAGCAAAGAGTAGAGGTGCTTGTTTCTTGTACCTGATGGTTTTGGAGGAAACTCCAGCGGCTATCACCACAGCCCTGAAGCCCACTGACAACTTTTCTGACTCTAGAGCCCAGAAGCATCAGGAGAGCAAGGCCTGATGGTTATTGTTTCATCCTCTGCTGCATCCAGAGAATACAACAGTACCCAGGATTAGGAGCACCCTGTATGTTTGTTGAGTGAGGAGGAGTACATAGATGGATTGATCCAGGACAAAGAATGCATGTTCCAGAAGCTGGGTAATGGGTTCCTCAGAGCCTCTGAAAAGACAGGGATCCAGATAATGAATGTAACACCTTACCAGCCTTTCCTTCCTAGATGGCCTTCATTGGTTCTGGACAATAAGGCACTTGGCTTTCTCTTAGTCTGCTCTTTCAGGTTCACTCAGATGCCTTGCCTTTTAAAGCCAGAGGACAGTTTTCCTGTGAGAACCCAAAGAAGTTCAAGGGCCAGCACAGACTCCCTCCCAGACTTCTTTCCATTGCACACTGACCTCTGTCCTTCTCCCCTTGACTTCTCCACAGATGCCCTAGCAATCCCAGACTATGGATGAGACGGTATCAGGTGAGAGGCTGGCATCCATGGATGAGCAGCTTTTCCTAGAAGATCCTCTACAAGATTGCTTTAGGGAATAGCCTGTGGGGGAGAAGAGGAGAGGAAGAAGGCTGGGACAGAGGAGAAAGAAAGAGAGATCAAGGAAGTAGGAATGGTAGAAGATGTGGAATGATGGGACCATGTTGTGCTTTCTGTGCATCTTTCTTTTCAAGACTTTCCCCTGCAAGTCATTATTTCAGCTGATTGGAAAATGGTGTTGAAAGACCTGCTTCTCTGGTACAATTTGCTTCATATCCTATTAGTTGCAATACAATTACAGAGAATACATCAATTCCTGGCCTGCCTGCTGCTGCTGCCAGAGCCGCCTATTAAAAAGCGGCCTTATTAATGGAATTGTACATCTAGGATTAATCGGCTTGCATTGGCCATTTACATTTCTCATTCTACAAGCACTTTTGTTTGCTTAATAGGCTGAAGGAGGTAGGAAATGACACAACAAAAGCCTCTCCCAATTGCCACGCGTATCACTGGTGGATTTAATATCCCCTTCGTCCTTTCATCCTGAAGTGCTGCACAGGGATAAGATCTGGCACATGCCACCAGGGGAAAGTGAAGCAGCAGCTACAAGGCAATTGGTAGGAAGCAGGGAGGAAAGAGGGGATAGAGAGAGAAGCATGGGCCAGGGAAAGTCTGAGCTTCACAGCAGGAGCCAATCCCTGAGCTCTGCTCTGTCTGAGAACTGTAGGGAATGGAGAAGCTGATGGGGACAAGGTCCGAAGAAAACAAGTTACCGGAGGAGGCCAGGGGAGAACATAAATTGGATGGGTCTAATTTCCCTTCAGCCAGGAACTAAGCTGGCAATCCTGGCTGGGGTCCCCTGATATCCACTTGCTTCTCCACCATTTCCACTTGTAATTTTGAATTAGTAAGTTTCAAGGAGTTCTGCTACTAGGAAAAGTGGAGCACAGTCTGACCAGAGGGAAAGCATATGTGAGAGGTAAAGAAATCACAGCTCTATTGGCTTTCTTTGTTTGCTTTGGGATATGCATGCTTGACACCTCACAGTTTGAAGTTTCCCAAAAATTTAGAAAAGAAAATGGAAAGCATTATGACAGAGGCCTTGACACACTAGATTCCAGGTCAGCTGACAGGTGGCCATCTCTGCGGTAGCAATCTGTCTAAGGGAGAAGGTTCCAGAAAGAAAAATTCCAGCCCATAGAATGTAACTAGCACATATTAGTTAATCCCTAACTACTTGCAAGTGGTGGTTGAAAGTAGGTGCAAGGAGGTAAAGGGTGCTCCAGGCCCTACAGCCTCAACACTGACACTCTGCAGAGTGGGGCCCAATGCACATAACTATACATATGCCTTTATTTACCCCTTCGTTCAAGGAAGTGAATCCTATATTGGCATAAAGGGCATGTCCTGGAGCAATAGAGAAGCAGAGACACCCCAAGGGAAATTGCTCAAAGTTAATAGGCCTTGGGCCTTTGCTTCAAACTCTGGCTTCATGAGAGTGCAGCTTTTCCAACTTCTAGGGCAATATAGAATTTGGAAGGAGGAGGACATATATCTTCATATATCTTCTGCCACTAGGTGAAACTTCATTATTAAAGTGTAGGTGCTCTGTCTGAAGAGGAACAGGAAGTAGAATTCCAGCACCCAAACAGGGGCTAAGTGGTTACTTGCCCATCAGAATATTCTATCTTTTCTTTTACCTGCTACTAAAGACAGTTCTTTAATTTGTGCCCTTAGAAAATGATGCTTTTTGCGCTCTTAGAAAACGATGCTTTATTGAATTTGCTTTTCTTTTTTCCCCACTCCCATCTATAAATCAAGAAGGTCTCTATAGGTCAGAAGTGACAGACAGCTGAGGCCTCTGGAGCCCAAACCCCTTCCCAGCTGAGGGGAGATTGTGGTTACATGAAGGGCTCGATCACTGGCTTGATGTGTCTGTGGCCGCAGTGTCCGTGTAAGCTGAAGTGCTGTAATACAGTATGCTTCTCACTAATGGAATTTTCCTAGACCGCTAGGTAAAAAAGATTCCATTAACCACACTACAAAGGCCTTTACTTATTAGTATTTTAGAACAGTGGCAAAAACATTTCTTGAATCTAATTATTGCTGACAAATATGAAAATTGAAATCAAAGTTAAATTTTCAACTGCAGTGCCTTGTATGCTAGACCTCTCTGACTCAAAAGATCGCATCAACACATTCATGTCTTCAATGGTCTCCACAGAAGATTGGTTATTTTCTTTCTCCCCTAACACTGCCCTCTTTCCTCCGTAGGACCCCACTCCTTCCCTGGTTTGGACCCTGTGTATTTTGAAGCATTAAATCTGACATATTCTTCTATGTGGCTGACACTAGGTAACTAACTTTAGTTTACCTGTCAAGGATGCAGAAATCAACTGAGTAGGGTGCTGGAGAAGCTACTTCCGTGTTCTCAGCATCACCTCCTACCCCAATGCTAGCCTTCTTTTTTTGCAAGTAAAAGTCATTTGACTGATTTCAAATTCCACCTGATATCAGAACAGAAAAAAAAAAAAGGACTCGTCAACACCTTTCTTTCTTTTCCCCTATTAAGCATACTGTAAAAATCAATCCCTTTTGTCACTTCACTCTGCTTGTGAGAATGTTTAATGGATGTCAAGGGAGCTAATGATCGCTGGTAGAAAATTCATTTTAGATTTGCTATTTATAAAGTACTCAGTACTCAGGTGGGAAATTAACATGAGGCAAAGAGTCGCGTGGGGAAGGGGAGGGCTGGTGATATAGAGCTGGGCCCAGCAAGGCTGGCTATTGCTTGGTGTAGATGGCACCCATGGCATCCTGGGGACTGGGGTCACTGCTGCAGAGAGGCCATTTGGAATGGTACAAGAGGTAGGCACAGGAATCCCAGCCAGGTTGACCTTTCCGAGATAAAATTTTCTCAGCAATTAAGTAGTATCTACAACACCCACCTTATAAGGTTGTGGAAGGGATTAAATAAAAGATCACACATAAAACATTTACCAGTGCCTGGCACATATTACCAGCACATGTACAATAAATACTAAAGGACTCCTCTCCTCACAACACCATGTCACCTGAAAGATTATGACCAGTTTGATTAGTGGTGATGTGCTCAGGAAATCATCTGAACCCAGCTCTGGATATACACACTATCGAAACTCAAGTGGGGACCTGGGAGCTCCCTGTCTGCTACCTGCAGCTTCCAAGTGCTCAGATCATCCAGTGGCTCTCAAACTGGAGCAAGCACCACAGACACTCAGAGGTTTCTCCGTACATAGACTGAGTCTACCCAAGGCCTCAGGATTTCAGAGTTAGCAGGTCTTCACCAAGCCCAGAATCTGCTGTATAACCCGTTCTGAGGAGATACTGCTGTGGCTGGCTGGTGGCCACACTATGAGAACCATAGAAGTAGACAGGTAAACTGAACTGTCTCCCAAAAGGCTAGTGAATACCATTGTCTCCCGGGCTGCAACCATTTTTTCTACCCAAACCTCCCAGATGAAACAAGCCCTCCTCACTTTCCCACCAAGACCACCTCCCTGTTCCATGAGAAGACTCAGAATTCTGGACCAAGCCATGGAAAGCTACCCAATTCCTTCTTCAATTTTCCATCACTTGCTGAAGCAGCGATTGCTGGAATCATTTTTTCTGGTTTCTTCGCTATGCACCTGACTCTCAGTTCCCTCTGATTCTGGGTAGTTGCTTCCTCGCATTCTCAGAAGGATTGACTTTTTAGCCCCCAAGTCTTCTCAGTCTCAGGAGGATCCCCAAGCAAGCCAGCTCTGGGTACCCCTCAGCCTTCTGCTGGTTTATCCTCTTCCTGAGGTTCCCTGGGTGCTTCTCTGTTATATTTGGATTAACTGCAAATCTCTTTTGATTACTCACTCTCTGTTGAAACAGACAACCTGTTGCCACGTGTTTGATTACTGAAACCCAGGGGAGATCCTATTTGTAATGCAGCCAGTTACAGTACACTTAGCTTCACACACGGCCCCTGAGCTGCTAATTCATTGTCTAAGAAGTTGCTTTTCAGTTTCTGATTTTTCAATAATAGGCTTCTCATGAAGCTCTTAAGCTTCAGAAAGAAGCTGAAAACTGCTTTTCCAGTCATTTACATAAACACAAGTGGATCAGGAGGAGGAGAAAGGAAGGAAAGAGTTCTACATGTTATTCCTGAAACTCTGGAAGCCCAGTGACTAAGCACATCAAGGCTACGGGTGTGGGAAAGCACAGTGGGAAGGACTGAGGTTCACAGAATACCCGACAGCAGGGCCTATGGCAAATCCTGAAATTCTTCCCGACGTCCAGGCTACTGCCTTGCTGAGGCCTCGCAGATCCTGGGCAGCAGACAATTGTTCTTTCAGCAAGCCACTCCCTCTCCTGCAGCTGCTTGGGTTGGGAAGCTTGTCACTGGCTCCTGGGCACTGTACTGAGGTCCAGCCCCTCCCTTTTAGGTAAGGTGGCTGCAGGAACGCTGTCCAACAGCAGGGCTCCAGAGAGAGGGGAGCTTGACCTCCATGAGCATTGCTGTATACTTCTTCAGAGTACCATATAGACTCAGGCCCATTCTGAGGACTCATTTACAAGAACAAGGCAAGATCTTGATGGTACGTGAGTTACTTTCCACCACCATCTTGTTTCTTTCTCTCCATACAGTGTTCTTTCTCTGTATGTCTCGTTCTGTCTTTGTCTCCCCCTCTGTCTCTTTCTTTGTCTCATTTTATAAATACAGACCTTACAAAGATTAAAATCAGCCAGAAATAATGCTAGCCATTTTTTTCCTTCCTGTCAAATCATATCTATCCCTTTTAAAGAGTAAAGCTACAGACTACTAAAACTCATTTTTCTCTTTTAGACTCTGATTCTCCTTGGACTATTTTCTTTATAGAAAATAGTACCTATATTTGTGGGCAGAAAGTGAGATGCCAGACAAAATGAAAAATAAAACCCAAGAAGCTCAATTCATTTAAAATTTTAAAAATTAACAAATAATTTTTAATATAAGTATGTACCATGTGTAATTTAAAAGGCCTATGGCTTTTTGGAATTTAAATTGATAGAGTATTCAGGGTTTCTATTAGCAGAATGTGGCCACACTAGCAAAGGGGAATCAATACTTCATCCTAGGAAGTGCTTGAGTAACTACAGATGCTACTTTGCAAAGGGTTCCTACTGACCACACAGAGTGAACAAGTTCTCCTGAGTAGATGGTCATCAGAACTAAACCTGGTCTCTGAATCTTTCTGGTCTTCTGTCTCACCATGGAATCTTTCTCACACCATGATACCATTTGCCATCTTATAATGGGCGAAGGAACCCTTAAGAGATCTCGGACTTTCAACCTCCACACTGAGGTAAACACTCCTCTTTTGTTCATAAATTACACAGCCTCAAGTATTTTGTCACAGCAGCAGAAAATAGATGAATACAGCAGAGTCATGAACCTCTGCTTTATCTTTACCCTCAGTACCCACCCAGTAAGTGCTTCCTCCATTTGTGCATCACATATCTCAAAATTCAGTGCAAATGCTACTTGAAGCTCTGATTCCTAGGATCCAGTTTCATGCTTCCTGCTTCAGAAATCATTCTTGGAGATCCATGATCTAACGACATTCACACAACATAAATCTTTCCATGTTTCCATAGGGAAGATTAGAAATAGCCTTGCTTATGAAGACTAAGCGTTAAATGGTAATGGTCAAGTAAGTTTCAAAAATACATTTGTTGTTCTTAGTCTTTTAAGGTCCTTTCCTGGCCTTTCTTGTCCCATGACCTCCAATCTTAGAATATGTCAATCCTGTAAAAAAAAAAAAAAAAAACTCCTGCAGACCACAGTGTATGCAAGGCACTGTACTCTGCAGGGCATCGATTAGGGTCAGTGGGGCTGCAGAGCAAGGCAAAGAAGGCTGGAGACAGCAAAGGGAAGAGCCTTGCACAAGGCAGGGAAGGCCTCTGTCCCCAAGACAGAACTGAGAGCGAAACCATCACCAACACCCGCTCTGCTCAGAAAACCTCCTGTAACTTTGTTTGTTTTTTTTTTTTCCAATATCAGAAGAACCCACAAAAACATTCCAGCTCAATGTAAAAACTACATTCCAAGGAAGTATAACTACCTCTTTTTACAGATGAAGAAAATAAAACTTTGAGAATGTGTCAGTTGATATTCATGTTGCTGGGACAAATACCTGACCCTACAATTCATAGGAGGATTTATTTATATGGTCCATGGTTGCAGCAGCTGCTTGGTTGGCTCCAGAACAGAAGTTCATGATGGATGATAATAGTAGAGATGAGCCTTCACTTCAAGACAATGCCAGAGCTGGAGCAATAGCCTACATAGGCACCATGACATACCTCCTGCAGCTGGGGTAGGTCTCCTAAGAGCACTCTCAGCTAGTAACGTCGGTAGCCTAACCACCCAGGAGCACAGCACTCCCACATTCCTCCACCAGCCCAGGAGCCTTTTCTTCTTGTTAAGTGAACTTTGAAGATCAGCTGGAACAAGAGAAAAATCCCAGTTCCTAAAACTGGAGTGAGTGATAGGAACAGGGTGAGGATAGGGTTTTTGGTTGGTTTAAGCATCAGGAAATGTACTTCCTATGGATGTGTTCTGTGAGCTGTAAAGGTCAGAATGCATTTATGATTTCTTAGAGAGTTAATGGAGGAAGAGAACAGGCAAGGAACACTGAACATGTTTGGAAAGTGGTCTTAAGTGGCAGGGACCAGAAGTGGGAATGTGGTGGGAGCAGGTCATCCTGTATTTAAAATCTAGAGAAGTGAGAACGGTGGGCTAAGTATGGTTGATGCTGCACAGCCTCCTTCTGGTTCGTGAACCAGCTTTCTTCCACAACACGGGCAAGCATCTCAGTGCTTTTGTCCTCCTGTTTGCAAACCAGCCTGTGCATACATGGGTAGAAAACATGGATTTACACCCAAGTGTATGCAGACAAATGCTGTTGTCTCTACATTACATTCAAGGAAAATATAAACTGTCAACATTAACTTCTTCATCTTCTTGCCCCAAACTTGAATATTTACTCATGTCCATACTGAGCCAAGGACAACTAGAATCTTTTATATCTTTGCATTTTTCTTTATTGTAATAAAATATGCAGATCATGTGATTAACCATTTTAACCACCCTCAAGTGTATAATTCAGTGTCACTCAACGCATTTATAATATTGTATAGTCACCATTAGTATTCATTTCTAGAACTTCTCATCATGTCAAACAGAAAGTCTTTATCAGTTAGATAACATATTCTCACTTCCTTCTTCCTACCAGCCCCTGATGAGATCTCTGAATTTTCTTATTCTAGATGTAATTTGAATCATATTCTGTCCTTTCAAGTGCAGTGTATTCTCCCTGACATAATGTTTCTGACATAAAATGTTGGAGTTCTCTTCCTCTTTAAAGTCAAGTGATATTCCAGTGCATGTGTGTGTGTGTGTGTGTGTGTGTGTGTGTGTGTGTGTGTGTGTGTCTAGTATATTGTTTCTGTATTCATCTGTCAATATACTTTGGATTTTTCTAGATCCAGGCTCTAATGTGCCTATAAACATTGATACATGCTGTTAGAGTCCAGGAATGGAGTTGCTGGTTCTGATTTTGGAGGAATCACATTATTCCCACAATGTTGGTCCCACTTTACATTCTCACCAGCAATGCACCAGGATTCCAGTTTAACCACGTCTTTGCCAACGCTTCTAATTCTCATCCTTTTACAGAAGACCTCTTGTTGGAGAGAAGTAAAACTCTATTGTGCCTTTCGTGTTTCCCTAATTACCAGTGATGTTGCAGACTCATTGTTATATGGCACTAAGAAGGTGGCAATGTCTTAACCATATGCATCCTATGGGCCAAAGGCCTCTTCCACTCTTCCTCAGGGCGGAGTTGATCTTCTCTCCTTTCGTACAACACAGAAGTATCTCAGTATTTCCCTGCACCACTCCATAGAGCAGAGTGCTGTGGACGTGACCATCCCAAGTGGGATGATGTGACTGAATTTCAGCCCAGTAGGTACAAGGAGTGTGTGAGAAAGTGTGCCCAGGAGCCTTCTCTAGCACAGAACAGCTGCACCTTTTGACCTGTTTTAGTCTTGTTTCTCACCCATATCTGGGCCCCAGAAGCTGCCATCTCAGACCAAAGAGTCAGAGCCACATAGAGCAGAATCAAGTGGTAGAAAAGCCTGGAACCCTAAGCTTCAGGAGCAGCTTAACAACAGAATCAACCAGAAGATGGGGAGTACTTTATAACCAACGGGACACAGTCTATCTTATTTCAGCTACTTTTATTGTACAAAAGCCGAATCCAATCATAACGGATATTCTTCCACAACTTTCCTTCTGCCTTTAAGTGATGGAAACTGGTCTTTCCAGACTCATTCTGGTGCTCATGCTGAGCCCTGGCTGCCCAGCCTGGAGCTGCATCTTTGCCAGCTCTCTGGAGTCAGAAGTTCCTCAGCTTCTGGCCCTGTGACCCCCACCAGCCCTCACCACCAGCGTCCAGGCTGGTCTTTCCATCATGTAAAAGCAATAACAGATCCTCATGAATTGTGCTGTAATTATTTCTTGGACTGTCTTTTATTTGAAATAGAAAATCATTTAAAATAATTTTCTCTGTTTCTTGATTCTACTTCTCACTTGTATCTTCCATCCTATGGCTCTTCCCAAAGAACTATTCTCCCTCAGGGTCAGAAGATATTCTTGTGACTAAATATGGTATAATCTTCTTGATCTTTTAGGAGCACTTGCCACTGATAATATTCTTGATTTTGTGAAACAGACACCCTTCAACCTGAACAGTGTCATGTGTGCCTGATTTTTCTCCTATGGTTTGGCCAACCCCTGTCAGTTTGCTTCACCAGACTCTTTTCAACATTTACATCTCAGTGTTTTGCTTTCATTTCTTCCTTCCTTCCTTTTTTTTTTTTTTTTTTTTTGAGTCAGGGTCTCACTTTGTAGTTCAGGCTGCTCCTGAACTCACTATGTAACCCAGGCAAGCCTCGAACTCACAGCAGTCCTCCTGCCTCTGCCTCCAGAGTGCTGGGATTACAAGTGTGAGCCACCACACCTGACTTTTGCTCTGATTTCTATCCATCACTTTGACTATCTCTCTGTCTAACCAATTTTATCCATGTTGGAGACATTGTTCAAGCTGAAATATCTCTCCAGAACTCAGGTCCATCAGGCTAACTTCATATTGGTGACCTCCTCAGAAAGTATCATGACCCCAATTGTGTCTACTGTTATTTGCCTAAACCCACCCTTGAGCCACTGAACTAGACAGTAGAAGCCTTCTTCATTTATCACGTATCCTTTTATGCTCTGCCCCCAAGTTTTAGTGCTTCCTATCAGAACTCTTGACCCTTCTGTTTCCCTGCCTCTGGACTCTCCACCTCGTGGCCTCATGTCCAGTGGACCACAGCATCCTCTAGAAGATTCCCTTTCCTCTAACCTTGCTTCTTTTTAATTCATTTCTCATTTTGTTACAAATTTCCAACACTCCCAAATACTATTGTTTAAAAACTCAAAGTGAAAAACCATCTAGCACACATCTCTCCACCCATATTCCTTCAGCATAGTCTTCAGTAAGAGCCAGTGAAGTGTTGACTTCTACCACTTGTCTACTGACACCTCTTTCTAGCAGTTTCACTCCTCCCCATAACTCATGACCCTTACACCACAGCAACATACTCAATCCGTCACAATTGGATGTTGAAATCTTGTATTCATATCATGCTGTTTTGCACCTATGCTTTGGCATATGCAATCTCTTCTAATTGTGACACACACCTCTCCTGACTGATTTAAGTCTCTGCTTTATCATTGACTTCTCTTATCAATGATCTGAAACATCTCCCAGTTGCCTCCATACCAACTGACTCACTTTACCCCAAATCGTCTGTTACAATGAGTACAAATAGAATGTCTGTCTTAACGTCCATTCCTCATCCTCAGAAGGATCTAAATAGATAGGAGTGGATGAAATGGAAATAAAAGTGAGAACCGGGCTGTATCTTTGGATGCGTTCTGTCAACTTCCTATCATAAATCTTGATGTTGTGGAGATGGCAAAGCTAAATCATTTGGAGATGACACAAAGCTGATGGTGACAGCTCATCAAGGTCTGAAAACAACCTCAGTGAATTTAGATAATGGACTCAAGCTGCAGTGAAATTTCAAACATTTGCAAGAGATATTTAAAGGAAATCAAGTGTAAGGAAGGACCAAAAAGATCTTACACAGAAGCTTATTTTTGTGAGAGGAATGAGGACAGCCTCAACATGAGCCAGTGGTGTGACAGGTCTTAAAAAACAAGACAAGAAAAGAAACTAATCAAAAAGTGGATAAGTATGAATCCAAAATTTTCTAGGTGTGACTCTACTTTCTGTTTCACTAATCTGATTACATAGGGAAGTGTCACTGTGGTAGTAAGTTTTACATTGATCATTAGCAAGCCAAGCACACTTGAGGGACACTGATTCAGAGGATGAGTAGCTGGAATCTGTGCCACACAGCAATCGCAGATGTCAACAGGGATCTGGGGTAGTCAGTCATCTCTTAGAAAGTGAGTCACACAGTGTTACTGGTATTCTTTTAGCTCTCAAAGATAGGAGTTACAGTGAAGGGAAGAAACACAGTAGGACTGTATCTAGCTGTAAAAGAAGAAATCTAGATAAGCAGGGTTTATTTCTTCCAAGTGATGATAAGCATGGGCATATGCCTTTCAGAACTGGTACAAGTCTTGCCATCTTGAATTGAGCTCTTTTCATTAGACTGAGCTATGTGACTTTGTCCACCTTCTTCTTAACTTGCCAACATAAAAGTTCAGTGATTTGACCTAAAAGCTGCCTTCGTTGCCATCCATTATGTTATGTGTTGGCTCCTGGATCACCAGGAAACGTCCCAGTCTCTCAGTCAGAAAAGGGACATGATATCAGAAAAAAAGTATGGAGGATCAGAGTGCGATCACTCAACCCTCACCTCCTGACATTGTATCCCATTCCAATGGCCTGAATTGCATTGTGTGACAATAGCCAGCTCTGAGGGAACTGAGAACACTGATGCCCTGGAGTAACTTAAGAGCACTGTGAATAAAAAGAAAGGATACAACTGACTTTGAGGAAGCATCAGAATGGCCACCAGGAGAGTGATGATTTCTCACTGGAATTACCATTCATGAGAATAAAGGGCTGTGCCTGCACGAGAGAACCATCATTCTTTCCAAGAAGAAATAGCTGAGCTTTACTCTGACCTACTCAGGGAGAGTTTGAGGCAGCCAATCCTGGGCATCAGTTTGTATCAGTCTCTAAAAATGATTCTGGTGGACTGGCAAGATGGGGACCCTGAGGTGTGGTGAGTGTCTGGACATGGAAATGGCTGAAGCAGCTGATAGCCACTGGTGAGCATCATTCTGAGGGGACCGCTGTCCTGGAAGGGGCCTGAGCACGTGAAACCCTAATGTGGCCAGAAGTCTAGAACTTAAGAGAAAGCTTTGGGGTTTCATGATTAAGGTATTTCCATTTTGAAAAAAGCTTTAAAGGTGTTTAAAATAATGAAAGATAGTAATAAGTTATTCAAATCCTTCTATTAGTTTTCAGGGCAGAGTAGAAAAATTCTTTAGTTAATTCGTAATTCTTTTTAAGATGAACAAAACCCTGGGTGCTCAGCATCGGTATTGAAGCTGAGGCAAAGCCACATCCAGCGTTTTGCGTGTTGGGAGCAAGTTTCAGGGCAGCCAATCGGGAGGTCAGATGCCCTGGTGGAGAACTTCATGGAAGAAGGAGAAAGCAGATGTTGAAGACATAGAAAAGAAATCTTTGGTCTAAGTAAAATGTTTTTAAAACCAGACACTTTTCTTTACCAAGACTCAGACTTCCTTTGTTCCTGTCTCTCTCTCTCATGCCAGCGCACACCCAGAGGTTCATCCAGTTACCTCTCACCCCCAAGAAGACCTGGCACCTCCATAGTAGCCATTTTCTGCTCTTGAGTAAGCTTCGCCTAAACTATTGAGCTCTATAAAGATGACTACTGTACTTAATTGCTTATAGATAGGACTCACTGTGGACTGTACAGGGAAGATTGTCAATATGTGGAATAATAGATTTAGGGTCCAAAATATCTTTTCAGAATTGAAGCTCACAAGACCACTTTATAAAGTGTAAAGTTTGAGGTTTAGGCTTTTGCATACACAATAAAACATGCATAGGATACAGAGGACTTGCATTAACAACCCCTGACCATAATTCAGTGAGGGTTACATAGAAACTAAAATACCAAAAGAAATCCCAGGCTTTCCCTTTTCTCCCCCTCCATGTCCCTTTCTCTTCTGCCCATAAACACCTGACAAGCACCTGTGTCCAAACTACTGTGCTAAGCATGCAGCCCTGACCCATGTACTCAGTATGAAGAGGGCAGATGGACTTGTGTGATTAATTGCTCTCACAGTCACAGACATGAGAGTGAAAACACAGGTGCAATGGGGTATAAGGAAGGGAGGAGGGCTTGTGTAGCTTCTCCTTACCTTGTGACAGCAAGGGCAGGGTGGGGTGGAGCATAAGCCAAGGAACATGCATGATGTGCTGAAGAAGGGAACCACAGAGAACCCAAGGACTCCATGGAGCAGAGAGTGCAAAGCTGAGGTGAGAGGGAAACTGAGGCCTGGCTCGTCATACTTCCCATGCCTTGTCAAGGAGCTGCAGCTCCACTGTGCTTGAATTTGGAATCAGCAGAGACTACATTTCATTGTATGCTGGGCTAGTAGGCTACTTTCAAGAGAATACAGAATGACCAGTATGGCTTTAGAAAAGAGTAACTGGC
The DNA here is from genome assembly GCA_004026965.1 of Petromus typicus. NCBI lineage: Eukaryota > Metazoa > Chordata > Mammalia > Rodentia > Petromuridae > Petromus > Petromus typicus. Next base: position 62,380 of record PVIR01002385.1, read on the forward strand.
ACCATTTCTATGCGCGATTATGTAAAAGTAAGAAAGAAACCTGGAAAAATTTGATTTAGTGACAGGATATTTGGAGATGATGAGGAGATATGAAGAATTCTGGGAGAAGGAAATATTTGAAAAAATAGATTGTAGATGTTGAGATTGTAACAAAAAAGTAAGGAAACAAATTTTATATATATGGGGGGGTGGTAGGGTGGGTGGGGCTATGGGAAAAAATGAGAATTAAGTTGTGTCTTATACTGGTACAAATCCCCACTATGGAGTGCAATCATGATGTGTATATTTAATGTACCAATAAAGATAATTTTAAAAAAAATAGATTGTAGAGAAGTTAGACCTGTTCCATGAGTAGTACACTCAGTGGCAGTCACAATACTATTAGGTAATAGCTGTGGAGCATTTGCTACATGCCAAACACTATCTAAATGCTTTATCTACATTAATGTTTTTAATCCTTATAATGTCCTTCCAAATTCAGCCTATGAGCATCTCCATTTTATTAAAGAGGAAAATGAGGCACTCAGAGCTTGATTCAGTTGCCACAGATCTCAAAAGTAGGAAGGGGCCAAGCTAGGGTCTGGACCCAGCAGGCCTGGCCCTGCCTCTGGTATGTCAGGACAACCTTCTAGACACAGTCTATAAGGAGGCAGAACCCCCTTCTACTGCTAATCTCCTTTCTTTTTTCCTATTTTCTTCCTAAACAGTCAGGTGAAGTTCCCTGTTGTTGGAGATAGAAGCCAAGAAGCCACAGCATCTGTTCAATAGAGGGATTGGAGCTCAAAGAGCAGGGTCAAAATAAATCATCCTCAGAGTTTTTCTGGGCCTCACTGGCTGTAATTCCAGGGTTGTGTGACAGAGTGAGATAAAAGCTTGGGGGAGCCGGATGACCAACCATGTGAGTTACCCAGAGACTGCACTTGGCAGAAATCTGCATGGTAGTTGTGCTTCCTGTGTGCAAGTTATATCTGCTGACTCCATCAGAAAACCAACAAATTTGTACCCTAGCTTGCACTACAGAGCTGACCTGGCTGAAAGAGTGGAGCCCGCGTCACCTCTACCTCCCCAGGAAGCTAACAGTTGCACTGAGGTTCTGGCCTGAGTGTTTCTTGGCTATGAGAAGAGCAGCAGTATAGACACACAGCTGCCAGTGGATTCTTGGGGAGAGGAAGGTTACGCTGGGCAGAAAAGAAACATGCAATATTCTCAGCCTTAAGGATAGTCTCTTCTCAGTCTCCCTGTGGTTTAGCACTTTGCAATTCCTGCTTAAACGCATTTGGTCTTGACCTTCACTCAAATGCCTCCTGAATTTCTCTTGCAGGAAGCCTTAGAGATGGATCAATTAAGTCATTACATTCCTTATTCTCCCTTCCCCAAATTTCTGAAATTAGGCAATACTTCCCAGCCAAGGATGCTTCCTTCTCACAATAATGAAACACATGCCTGTATGGATAGACAATATTGGGTGTATGAAAAGCGTTCAGGGCTTGCATGCTTGTTCTAACTCTGTTCATCCGTCTGTGACTGCGTTTATATTCTTGGCTTCTTGCAGGCAGAAACTAGCTCTGAGTCTTTTCTTCTAACACCACTACCTATCAATAACTGAACTCAAAAAGACTATTTGCAGAATTGCCAAATGTTGAACTTGGAATGAAATTTCAAAATCTTTCAGCCCAACTGCTTTATTTTACAGTGGAAAAACTGAGGCCCCCAAAGGGGATGTTTCTTATCAAAGGGTATAGGGCCTTTACAGTTGGACTTAGGGGCTGCAGATGAGAAAATTCTTAACTGTTTAAAATACCAATGCAGAGACCCCTCACAAAGACCCTCAGACACTATTGGTCTGTGACAAGGTGTGATGTATTTTTCTAAAGCTCCCCAAGAGAACTAGTGGCTCAGCAAGTTACAAATAACTGTCTCAGAGATAGAGAATATCACAAATTAACACATATCACACTTATCTGCTGAGCATCATTCTGATTTATGAGGTAAGGACAAGAATGCAGAATTGGTTTAGGCTGCTGGACCTGTAAGACTCATTGATCTACAGAGACGATAACTTGCCTGTTTATGGGTATGAAAAAATCTAAAAATAATTCCTACCACCATGGTGGAAGATGGAGACACAGGCAGAAGCCCTCCTAAAGTACCGGGCTGCACCTGCCATGCCCAAGGTGAACAAGATAGAGGCCTTATTTCCTCTGGGCATGAACCACTGAAAATGCAACCTGATAGATTAAGTGAAGAGAGATATATAGATGAGCAACTACCCAGTGACATCCAAACTTTGTACAGCCCCAAAGGAGAACGTGGAAACTGCTTCAGTTAATAATGTATTTGTATTGTTCTATGAAACTTAAATTGAGTTGGTTACAAAGTACAAAGTAAATGGTAGGTCACAAGTACAATGTATTTCATAAAGGTGGTAAGTTTGTGACCCATACAGTTCAGAGGAAAGGCAATGACCTCCGGCAGACTGGCTCCTGAGGCAAATTGGTCCTTTGCCTTATCTCAGATGTTCTCCCTTTGTCTTCTTGGGCCTGCTTGTGCTGCACAGAGGTGGGAAATACAGAGGTAGGTAGGCTGGACTGCATGGCAGTGGTGGGAAGGACCAGTGAACTCGCACTAGCTTTCCCATCCTGCATGTGAGGGAAGCACATGAGAGAGCTTCCATAAGCTCTTTCTTAGTGAGGAGAAACACACAGTAGTAAAGGCACTATTGGGATCTAGTGCAATGCAAGGCCAGCAGAAGTATATCTTACACTGAACAAGAGATCAGAGACTGTGTCTTCATTCTTTGCACTAGTATTGGGATTCCTGTTAGTCCTTCCAGCTAATCCAAGTCTGAGAGATTGCAGTAGGTCTTTGGTCTTATCTTTCAGTTGTTCTTATTCATCATCACATTCTCAGTGCTTATAACAATGCAGAGAACACAGTAGACACTCAATAAACATTTGCTTCTGGCTGAACAATGGGCAAATAAACAACTAGATAGATTTTTGGATTGAGGTGAGAGTTTGGCGACACATCCAAGATGAGCAAAGGAAACATCACTGGCAAGTGAATTTGAATGAGCAAACAAAGCCCAAACTATCCAGGCTTTTGATCAGTCTTTTATTACTGCGAAGACCAATACTCTCACAGAAGCTTTAAAAAAATCAAATTTAGTCACCCAAGATGTCCTCAGTAACAGAACTAAAGAATGTGTTTTCCAATATTTGATTTTTTTAGCTTGACAGTCTCTCTTGAAATATTCTCTTTTGGGCAATGAAAATGTGAATCTTTGTTGGTTTGTTTTGCAGTTTGCAAATGACTTGCAGAGCTCATCTGGCAGAGTTTCTGCTTTTTCTCTTGTAAATAAACAAAAGGCCACTTCTTTAATCTGACTTACATGGGGAACACAGCTCAGGGAGCTCCTGCCATGACATTGGAAAGAGAAGAGGAGAGAAAAAAAGAAGCAAGTAGAAAGAAGAATAAGAAAAATTGGAATAAGCAGTGTATAGAAGTGGGAAAACAAAAAAAAAAGGCCAAAAAAAAAAAAAAAGAGAGAGACAAAGATAATTGGATATGGGAGATTAGAGTGTCAGAGAGACCAGATAGTTGTAGACTCTGTAATCAGTAGGATCACAGCCATGCTTATTGGGGACGTTGAGCTCCCCACAGTGCAGCCCCCTTCCCACCTGTCATTTCTAGGCTTCCGTGTGCTGGGAAGACAGGCTTCCCTCCTTCTAGTCAAGCCTGCAGGAAGCAGAGCAACCTCTGCTAGCCTGACCTAGATCTGTCAAATGATCAATTATTTTTCCCATAGAAGAGCAGGGAAAATGAGAAGAAGAAAGAAAAAAGAAAGACCAAGAAAGAAATGTAAAGGACTGAGAAAAGGAGAGAGGGAAATAAGAGAAGAAGGCTAGAAGGAGATTGAAAAGGGAAGTGGGTGAAGCTACATATCCTTCTACAGAAACAGGGAAGACCGTATATAAGTAAGGGAACACATGCATATACACATGAAAGAAAATACGAAACTCTCAGGAAGCTGCTTACAAAGTCATAGCCTAAACAGCAGAGACAGCTTTTATTTTTCCCACCCTTTGCTAATCCAGATTAGAGTTGTTTATTTTTCCTCCCCAGACACTCTTACCCCTAGTAACCATCTTCCATAAGGCTCTGCCTCCTTGCCACACACACTACAGGCTGCTACCCCATGTGAACCTTCCTCATAACAAAGGGCGCAGACACACTTCCTGAAAGTGTTCCGCAAAGCCACTCCTCTCTGTCAGGCCATCTACAGTGGAGGAGTGTCTACCTGCAGGGGAGAGGACACTGGGGAGAGCCCCTTAGATGATGCACTGCCCAGTCCCAGCACCATCGACTACCTTGTGTTTGCATGTTTTCACTTTGTGTGTTTAATTTGTTTTTATTGAATTTCAAATGACTACAGACATAAAGTAAACACGTAACAAGCCAACAGAGCAGAAAGGAAGTAAACTGCATAAATACAACGGTCTCAGCATGGAGCTCCACTTAGCACCACATGTCTGGAGTGTTACAAGCATTAATGAGTCCTTACAACACCCAGGGGAGTTGCTCCCCAGCCTGGTAGGCAGGTAGGGCGACAGTCTCACAGAGGGACAGATTTCTCCCAATAGACATCACGGAGAAATTGGAACTCAGATATAAACATGCTCATCCTGAGTTGTGCTTAGAGGTCTAGAAGGGTTTGGTACCCTTCTAGGTACCACGAATATGGGCTGCTTAAGCATCTGTGGGTCAGAGAAAAAGCAATTTCACCTTCTTCTTTTTCATTCTAGTTGTGGGCAGAAACAGGCCAGGAGATGCACAACCAAAATAAACCAAATAAAAGTTTGAAAAGAGCCAAGTCCCATACTTGTTGGTCCTACCCAGGCTGTGTCTCTATCTCTAGTAGACAACAAGAGACCTGCCAATCTTCCTAGTGTACGGTTCCCACATAGGGCACAATAACACACCTCATTTGATTCCATTTACACATCCTGCCACCCCTGGGGATCCTATGACATCACTTCAGCCTAGAGGGTAAACTGGCTGAAGCTACCACTGGTTTGTTTGGTCAGTTGTAATGTGGCCTTGGAGGGTGCTGCCAGACCACAGGAATGGGGAACAGACAGAAGTTACCAGGGAACTGCTAGAAGGCAGCCCAGATAGAGCACTTCCCTCCGGGAACCAAGAGAGATATTTACAGTCCCTGGTCAGGACTCCTTAATGAACGCCACACAGGAAGGTTTCTAGCATAGAACAGAAGTCAGGGGCCATACATCACAGCTAATAGAAAAAGGTTGTTACACTTACACCTGACTTTAAAAGAACAACAACTAAAACCAAACAAATAGACAAATCAGTACCAGAACCAGGCTGAGCACCTGGTGACAAAAGGGACAATTCCAAGAACAGCTTCTGTGTGCTAAGAGCTGCTAGTATACCAGCCAAATGCTCAAGGCACAGCACTGCTGCAGGGTGCTGCAGAACAGCCCAGAGGAAGGAGAGCCACACTGTGGGACTCTGCGTGCCCTACCTACAATCAGCCCCAAGCTGGCAGCTGCTAGTGCGGCAGCCAGGTGCCGCTTTGTGAGTCCTTCCCCCACTTTTCGGCTCAACATTAAAGGATCTGCAGTGTCTAAATCAGGTCCAGGGGCTCGTGATCCCAAAATGATGATCCCTTGTGCCTGAACACTGTCTTACCTGGACTACTGTGGACACCTATGTGAGGGGAGGGGCAGGAACTTGGTTGATCTGCCTCGCTGCCTGGTGCCCATGGCCTGGGCACTGAGCTAATAAGTGATTGGACTTAGTTGGGCTTCCTTCTCCTTTTCCTCATTCGCTCCCCTATCTGTATCTCTAGCCAGCAGCTAAGTTGATGTGGTACAGGGAGGGAGGATGGAAAATTAGAAAGGTTTAAGAGGAATCTCGCCAAGTTAATGGGAAGGCATTGAAGAGAACAATGACCCTTCCAAGGAGGCAGGAGGCACGGGCGATTTCTGGGTTTCTCAGAAGAGAAAGAGAAAATCTGCAGCACACACAGCCCTTCCCTCCAGGGCCTCTGAGCAGCAGAGCAGAAGGTGGGCGGTGTGCTGGAAGGACAGCGCCTCATCCAGCTTCTCCCAGCTCCCAGGAAGGAGGGACCTGCAGTTAATCAACCCTGTGAATCTAAGGACCAGAGCCCCAGGGAGCTAATCACCCTCCAACAAGTCCATGATAATCAGCGCCATTCCCTCCTGTCCTAAGTCCCACCTTGTTTGCCATTGGGTCTTGGTGGGAGGAGCAGGTCTCCACAGTGTCTCTCACATGCCACTAGCACAGACACCTTTATGAGGAAGAAAACAGAGGGAGCAGCAGCCCCAGGAAGAGCTAGTTTAAAACAAAAACAGGGCAAGAAAAAAATTGCATTCCAATGTGTACTGCATTCTAACTAGTCCCGCTGGGTCAATGCAATAGGGGTGGATTATTGCAGGCAAGACCTGGGCTGCCTTGGTAATTCTGTAAGTTTGATAAGAGATAGCTGACAGGCTCTGCTTCCTTCTCCTGAAAGAGAAAACAGACTACCTCTGCTGCATCTGACTGGTGTGTGGCATAGGGATCCCTGCTATCATCCCACCCTGAAATTAGGCAGTCTTTTTCAATTAGGGCTCATTGGAACCTATTTACAGCTGACCAACCGACACGAAAAAAGACATCTTTCCACTTAGGGAATTCAGGATTTGGTAGAAGATGATCATTCCTCATCACCACCCAAACCAAGATAGGAAGAAGACCACAAAACCAGATTACACTCTGGGAAAAATTGCACCCCCAATTTCTACTCGTGTATTCAGGGACGCTTCAAAGTATGAACAAACATTATGCTTCCTTGCATTTATTTCTGATGAAAAAAATATCACACATGTTAATTTATATGTAAATTCAGCCTGGCCCTGGGGCTGCTGGGAGGCAGCCAGTGGGGCTGTCTGTGGAGGAATTGGGACACCAGCTCCAGGTCGACTTATAACGGGAGAGACATGATCGTAGGACAGACAGAAATTCTTGAGGGCTCTGGACCTTCCCCTGCGTCCTCTGACCCCTTGTCCACACCTGGCTCAGTTAGTTGTCATTTCTACTGTTTCGGCTGCAGGATGCTCTCCTGAAGGCTTCTCGTCTGGAACTCAGATGGGCCAGGATAAGGGCTCGGAAGGCCCTGACGGTCCCTGCTCACCCGGGCGCACGCGTGCACTCTGCTGCTAGTGCACATTATGTAAGAGGAGTCAGCCAAGGCTGCCTGGAAGTTGGCTTCTTCCCTTTCACACCCACCAGCGCCCCAAGGGAAAGAGTTGAAACCCGCGCCCCCCCGGTGGGCGCAGCTGGTGACGTCACGGATACGCCCCACGCAAGACCCTCCACCTGGCCTTCTTGTTTCCCACACGGACCCCCTTGTGTTCCCACCTTCTTTCCGAGCCCCAGCCAAGGATGCAAGAGCATCTGATTGCAAGACGGACCTTTCTGCCCACCTTCTGCAGCATGCTGGAGACAGTTACCGCAGCCTGGGGTCAGCACCAGCAACTTAACACCCAGTATCCCAGAGCCCCGTGTTGCACTGGGAGAAGAGGAGACAGCGGGACGTCTGTCCCCTTTCACGCGGCGCAGGGAACTTTCCTCTGGGAATACAGCTGCATAGGAAGCAATCTGTCTCTGGCAGTCTCCTCCTGAGAGCCTGCTGGACCACCCGGGGAAAGTTTCTCTGCCTGCCCCACCCCTGTAAGTTGCAAGAGGCAGGTAGAGCCCTCCAAGGACCGGTGGTGGAAAGAAGCAGGTTATATCCTGAGGAACGTGAGGGCTGGGGCAGGGCGTGGAGCCACTCTGCGCAGCGGGCAGACTCAGGGCCCAGGCAGGTCCCAAATTCACGTGAACCCAACACAGCAAGCACTCAGCCTGCCCCGGGCAGCCGCCCAGCTCGCCCAGAACTGCAGTCCCCCAGGGCTTCCCAGCCCCATAAATAAACAGCAAATTAGCATTCAGCGCTGAGTGCCTCTCCCTTCAACTTAGAACAGCTTTCCTGAATTTCAGAGCCTTCGCTTTCATCGCCTTTCTCTGCTTGCGACCCCCACTCCCTCCCCCAGCCTCCACCACACAACCCCAAACGCGGTGAGAAGGAGCACAGTTGCTCATCACTGCCACAAACTGATTCGTCCCCGGAAGCAAGATCGCTGACCAGGACCTTCCCAGCGGCACCTGATTATTTCTAGCCTGCATTTTCTCCTTTGCTCGTTTTTTTGGAAGCTTTGCAAGTTCGCCGGCCGATATTTAAAGTTTCCTCCTGTAATTTCCTCTCCGTCGCATCAGCAACACCTCAGCAGTCCCACTGCCCTACTCGGCTGAAATTTTCCTGGAGCTTACATGCGTTCTGATTGTGTGCGTGCGTGTGCGTGTGCGCGTGTGTGTGCGTGTGTGTGTGTGTGTGTGTGTGTGTGTGTGTGTGTGTGTGAATGTGCAGGAAGCCAGCACCCAGCATGGACGTGGGGACTAACCGGAGTAGCGGACTCATTTCACTTATGCATATACATGCCCTATTCCAGGAGCCGCCAGAACCCAATCAATATTCTCCCAGCCTGGTCGGGAGAACGGGGTCCCAGCCATGCTGTCTCACCGCTCGGCTTCCACCTGCAAGCCCTGCACCAGAGCCGGCTCGGGAGTCTGCGAATCCCGTAAAGCACCCGGCACCATCCCTGCTCCACGCCAGCCGAATCAATAGCAAGCGCTTACCTTGGAAGAGACACAGAGCAGCCAGCCCCGTGAAGATTGCCCAAGAAAGAGAATTGTGCATTTTTGCCTGAATGGTTTTCATGATTTTTTTCTTCTTCTTTTTCTTCTTTTTTGTCAGGTTCGGTTTTTTTTTTTTTCCTTCCTTCCTTTTGCTTTTTTTTGTGTGTGTGTGTTTTTCCTTGATAGACTGTGCCGCTCTCAGGCTCCTGCGAAGAGGTTTAAATCCACTGTTTTGCTGAAGGACACAAGGAAGCCGCGGGTGTGAGAGAGTGTGACTTCCCCGTAATTATCTCCACTCATACTCTGGCACTGAGACACGTTGTACAATCTGGCCCTGGACAGCCCTCCTACAAGCTGCAATCATTGGTTCTAATCCAAGGATTGACAGAGCTGCAACACACGCGCGCGAGCACACGCACACACACACACAGACACACACTCAGGAATCATTTACTGGGCAAATCAGGCTAGCTGATTAAAGAGACAGGAGCCTGGAGAGAGAACATGATAAATACCACATTGCCCCTTCTATATTACTTCCATTTTTTAAACTGACAGGCTCAGACCCCCACGCATCAGAAAACCCCTCTCCCCCTAGCGTCCCCTGGCCTCCTGAACTCAGATTCCTTTTACACTGGAAAAATCCCATAGCCGGCGACAGCTCACGGGAAATTTTAAAGGGACCTTTTCATGCTCTGTGCAACTTGCAAGGATGAGTCCGGTTTCATCCCTCGGTTCCTATTTCTTTCTCCAGTGACATCTATCATTCAATGACAAGGTTCTTTCTCTCCCTTTCATCAACCTTTGCACTTAATAATAAGTAATTTCCTATTTCCTTCTCCTGGCACTTCTGTTTCAGAATATCTATGTCGCCCCAGTTTCACCTTCACTTTGTTTCTTGCAGCCATCTGTGCGACAGTGCGAAAGGGGATAAAGTGTGTGGGATCTGAGGAGCAGGTCCTAAGTCTGAGTGTGGAAAAGACTTCCCCAAAGAGAGCAAAGTAAGCAGATTCCTTATGTCTTAGTCAACCTGCAGTCTCTGAAATATATAATGATTCAAACTGCAGCAGCACAGATTTAAGATAGACATACTGAAGGACTTTCTGACCGTAGAATTGTATGCAGATATTAGATATTTCCAGAGAGTTTGACATTCATCTCTTTGGTAATAGGTAAGACTAAAAAACAGATAGTAGTAATAAAATGGACAGCATGGCTTCTTAAGAGATCTGATTCTCAGACCTGAATTGGTGATAATCCTCATTTTGGCTTTCTCTTATGGCAAGCTAGTTATATGATGAAAATAAAATTCTGGGAAACAGTCCCTCCCAGAACCTTTCCTCACTGATCATGACAAATTCATAGCCCAGCAGGATTCAGAACACAGTTTTGAGATATTTTTCCAGTTTTCACAGCTAATTATGACACTTCCTTATGATTCCCAAATAAATTTTAACACATGGTCTCAGACTGAGTCTATCCACAGCGCTTGTCTGTTGATGTGTAGGATCACAAAGGTGTTGTAGAGGCAGAAATGCCATTTTGGACAAGCCCGTCAGCCCCACCCAGTGTGTGTTGTACACAGCTGCAGGCAGCTCCCCCTAGAGGTGTGCGGCACAGCTTTCCAAAGCCGAGGGACTCCTGGACCCGGGTCACAGCACAACACAAGTCAGGCAGGGTACTTTACTTCTGTCCTCCTGGACCTCTTGTGTACAAAGCCGGAGAATACTAATAGTTCCTCAGGCCTCTTCCATTTTAAAAGGCATTTTATGTCACCTGGTATTTCTTTCTTTTCTTCTACCATTAAGTTCTAATTCACATGTCTATCAAGATAGCCTGGATATTGTGAACTGTGAGTGGACACGAGTCTTATCTCTGTATGAGCCTTTTGTGCAGCACTCAGCATACTGACATGTGTAATTAAATGCTTTAGGGCGACGGTGACAGGAGGTGATAACAGCAGTGTGGACAGAAGAGTGGCTTCCTCTACCACACTGCACTTCTCTCTAGAATAACAGTAACATCCATGGGTCACTGAGAGCCCTCAGTCCCAGCCTGCGAACGCAGAGACACTAAATTTACAAATATCCCCACCTGCCACTGCACTGGTACTTAGCAATTTCCAATAAGCCCAGAGCTATGCATGTGACAATAACCATAAATGAATCTTGCTAGCCAGTATTTCTTGAGCATTTGTTATGTCCCAGGCATGATCTGCAGGGTTTGTGTACTTTTTTTGTGTGTTGATTCCTCACAACTCATGAAGCAGCACTGTTGTCATACTCATGTGTAGATGACATTAAGGCACAGAAACACTGTTGTCTATAGCTACAAGGACTCAGGATTTGAATGGAAACATTTATCTCACACATATATCCTATCCTAAATACTGTTAGGGACTCAAGTAGATATTAGACAATTCTTACATATAATCTTTTTTGTTAATTTATTGATGTGAGATTAGAAAATATTATGCAATGTAAAATAGCACATATATTGATATAAAAATATAGGGAAACCCATATAGTTTATTTACTATTATGTAATTGGTTTGTGAGTGATTGATATTATGATTAGTTTTACCTGGCAGCTTGTGAGAGTTTGTTATTTTCTGATGATATTTTTTCTCAAGTTCTTTTGAGACAATACAAGTCAGGATCTGCCTTAAGACAGAGGTAGAAACAACTAGATCTTAGGCACAGAGAAGAGTACTACAGATAGACAGTTCGTAAATTAGAAGCGGGAATTGGAAATAGGCCTGGTAAATTTGAGGTCCTAAAGATCTGTCTGAAATCCTCCATCTTATCTTGCTGTACTGCAATGAAACCGAAAAACGTAAAGTGAGGTCTGATCCTTAGTAGTTACTGTCTGCCCACCAGTCATGGAGTGGCATTCCATGTCCTGTGCAATGCTTTCTTTGTTTCTTGGTAACTTTTTGTGCATAGGGACTGAAGCTGCCTCTTCCTGGGTTCAAATCTCAGCTCCGCCTCTTAGAGGGCATGGGACTTCAGCGGTGTTATCTCACCTCTGTCCAACCTTCACCTCTCTCTCCAACCACAGCCATACATCAGTCTCTTTCTAATATTCCTTTAGGTTTTTATTTGAATCAGATTGAGACTGATGTGGCCCATCAGTGGGAGAGGTGACCTGTGCTCTTGGAGAGAGTAGTTTAGGAATGGTTCTTTGTGCATTCACTGAGGCAAAATACACCCTCAGGGACTACAGAAGCAAAAGTCTAATTTGGGCTCTGAGCGCTGCTAAATGCTGAACTATCCAGAGACCTATATCTCTTTCAGTGCCCGAATTTACCACATTGAGTAAAATTTCCAAGTGGCCTTCAAGTTTTGCAAAAGTAGACAGTTAACTTCCTGCTGGAGGGGACATTGTTTCCTTTCCTTTGTCGTAGGGCTTAGCTCAGTGTCGCCAGAACAAACCCACTGGATCAGTCAGAGCTCATTGCTGTAATTACAGATTGCAAAGCTGATCCTGGACTATTTGTGGGAGAATTTCGTTCAACCAGGCCTTTTCCTCACTAAGTGAAATGGGTCACATTGCTGGAGGCAGCTTTCTCCCTATGTATTTTCCATTCGAGTCTCAGGACCTATCAGACCTAGAGCTGTAATGCCCATTGCTACAACAGCCCATGCCAGGAGTTGGGGAGTTGCTTGAGGCTTCCATCTTGGGCTGCCTGTGCCTGTATTCAGGGATTCTGTTCTTAGAAGTAGGCAGTGAGCAATGAACCTCTGATTGGAAAAAGTTGTGATTGGAAGGGATATTTTTACATGGCAGTTCCTTACTCAACAATCAGAGCTCCTTCCTTGGAGTTGGAAGTTTCAAGTACTTCTCATCAAGTCACATTGTCCCTTAGGTCAGCCGTTCTCACTCTGAGAGCCATTTATTTCCGGTTCATAGGTCAGCTGTTTTTCAGAGAAGGATGAATAGCTCAAGGAAAAATTGTCAGGAAAGGGGTCCCAGAGTCTATCAGAATGTGATCTCCTCCAGCCATGCTCCTTGAAATGAGGAGAATTTTACTATAAAAATGACTCTGCTGTTGCAGATGAAGAAGAAGGAAGAGGCATAAAAGTAAGGAAAGGAAGAGGTGAGGTCTTTTACTTCTGAAAGGAGGGCAGCCAGGATCATATTTCATAAACCTTTATCATCAGGGACCTAGAGATTCTACCCAGTGTGCGATGAGCTGGTACAAATAGGGATTGATTCTCTGCAAACTGCCCCCACGCACACCTGTCACCTTCCCCAAGTGCAGACAATAAGTCCAGGAAGGTCACCATGGGACCTGGCTGCCCCGCTGTCCAAATCCCAGTTGAACCTTCACAGCAACCCTGCAGCCCAGGAGGAAGGATGAACAGTCCTGAGCGTGGGGGCCAGGCCTGGAGGACAGGCATTCAGAAAGCCACCACCAGGGAGCGGGAGGTGGGTGTGTGTGGCGTGTGCGAGGGAGGTGGGAAGCAGAGAGGAGGCAGTGTTTTTATTTCTCTCGGCTATTATGGAAGGAACTGCGGGAGCTTAAATCTAAAGAGCAGCGCTGAAATAATGTTCAAGACTTAACAAAAGCTGCTGCTCTGCTCTGCCGTCCGCCTGCTGTGGCCTGCCTTTGCCAAGACTCCCGTGCCGTCGGTGATCTCACATGCCCAGATGCTCGGACCAGCCCTGCCTCAGAGGAGCAGGAAGCCAGGCTGCCCTCTGCACACTTGGGGCTGAGGAGGCTTCTGTGGTCACTTGTTATGCCATTTTAGGTAGGGCAAAGCTTTGGCAGGAGAAGGGCAATCTCCTGTCCTTGGAAGGCCTCCTGCCCGGAGAGGGCAGTCACCTTGGCTATCTTGGTGTAGCGCTTTTATAGTCACTTTGGATATGGATATCAAGGCTCTTGGTATAGATCACATCTGAATTGTGTAGGTCCAGTCTGAGAATTTGAGTTAGACCAAGAGCAATCCTGATTTATTGGTAATTTTACCTAAATTTGTATTAAGTTGAACACAGAAATTAAGGATGTGGTAGTTTAAGTCTGGAGTCCCACAAAAAAAAAGTTTCACAATGAGTTATAAGTACAGTCATCTGGCTTTTATTTCTGCAAGTTATCATCAGCACCTCCAATAAAAGCAATATGACATAGTAGTATAATGGAAAGATCGGAAGTCCTGAGCTGAGTCAAATCCAACTTGTGATCTTCAGTCTGCTGGTACTGAATGTTCTCATTTCATCTTTAATCATGTCCTCAAAGTGGAAATCATAATGTCTACTTCACTGCCTTACAATTGTTGTAGATGCGAGTAGCATCCCAATCCAATGACTGGCAAATACATGTTTTGGCTGCTTGTCTTCCTGTTCAGCTTTCTTGAGAGAACAAATCGATGTGTCTAGGAGTTAACATTCCATAGGGACCTCACAGTTGACTCGCCTTCAGGAGGCTCGTTGCTGGGACGTCTGTGGGTGCTATGGTGTACTGTACACTGGAAGCTATTGGTTTTGGATGCCCAGTGAATGAGAATCAGTTCCATGTGTCTTGCTGGCCACTGCCAGGCTCCTGGAACAGGAGTGGGTGTGAAACTCTGGCCCAGCCAATTTCTTTTCCAAGAGGTTTCTAGGTACTTTCAGGACAAGGGCACTGTAGCATGGAGAGGAATCTTCCTAACCTGTCAGGAACATCTGCAAGAAAATGAAGCCAACAAAAAGTAAAGTAGAACCTAGAGAATACATCATGGAAAGGAAGATAAGCCATACCAGAAGCCAGATGTAGCCCTAAGAATTCTTGGCTGGTTCTTTTATTTGCTTAAGGCAGTTTGAGTTCAGTTTCTGTCCCTTGAAGCTAAAAAGTCCAAAGACAAAGATTCCAGACAAAGGAGAGTGGATAAAATTTGTTTTCTTGCTCTATATATGACTTTCTCTAGTATTGAAAATATTTAGGTGCTGTAGAAGCTTGTAGAAAATAGAATATCTTAGAGAGTAATGTATATGTCTGTAGCTTTTTATTTAAAAAGAAAAGCAAGTGGCCAGTGTCCTTATCAGATTGGACTTAAAATAAGAAACAGAATCACAATGAACCACTCCTCTCTTCTCAATATGGAGATGTGATAATGGAGTACACCACTATACATATAGGACCCCACTCTTGTATGTCACTAGCTAAGATATTGCATATTTTGCAATACTACAGATCAAATTTAGTGCCACATGCATGTGAAGCAAATGCTGTACCCTCTAATCTCTACTATGTAAAAAGCATACCTTGTGTGTGTTTTGCATGTAACCCTCACCTACCCCTAAAAGATGCATGTTATTACTTACTTTTTGCAATTAAAATGATTAACTGAAATTCATAGTTGGTCACAAGGTAATTAGTCTGAAGCCCTCAACATCCAAGAATCTCCTTTTTGCTCCCAATACTTGGCTACACTTCAAGAGAAAATGGAACTCAGAAGAGAGAAAATATCATGGCAGTCCTACATGGTGAGAAAGACATTGACTCTAATCAACCTCAAAGCAGAGAAGGAAGAGCTCATCTGAAGTTAGGAGAATGGCATTGTGAAGGCTTGGCATGACTCGAAGCCCAGTGAGAGCAAGCAGGATTTACCCTCTGTGGATCTGAGGCTGTGCATTCAAGAGGACCAAGAGTATGTGTAGTGAACTCCATGAAGCAGAGGGTACTGAAGAGGTTTCTTCTGAATCTGAGAAGTGTCACTGCTAGAGAGGATGAGCCAGAAAATTAAAGCAACTAAAACTGAGTCACACATGCCACTCCTCAGAGAAGTCTTCTCTGGCTGTCTGTGCTTCAACAGATGTCTGTCTACCCTATGCTCCCTTTGGTCCTGTTGTCAGACCATGTGAGAGGTTGAGTCCTATTGGCTCTGGAGGTCTCAGCAGGTCACACATGGGAGAAACTCTAGCACCTTGGACCCTGGCAAGCTCTACTTTGTAGTCTTGTACCCACCTGACTAGAACATAGTAATACAGAGTCAAGTATACTCTCAAGGCAAGATGAAGAGATGATTAGGCAGTTCAAGACTCACTTCCCTGTGCTAGACCTGAGGATGAAGCTGGTTTGCCAAATATGTGTCATTTCTTCCCTCTGGGCTATTTCTTCCCATGTACATATGTGCTGTGTGAAACTTAAGGGAGAGTAACAGCCTAATTTGGGGAAAGATTTATAAATTTCTCCATCTTTTGACCTCTTATCCTCTTTATGC
Organism: Petromus typicus; assembly: GCA_004026965.1. Lineage (NCBI taxonomy): Eukaryota > Metazoa > Chordata > Mammalia > Rodentia > Petromuridae > Petromus > Petromus typicus. The sequence continues at coordinate 78,345 of PVIR01002385.1, forward strand.
TATCTGAAATGTGCTGAGTTCTACCAGGAGAATTCTGGGACAGGATCTAACATGAGCAGAGTGTGGAAACATATCTGTCATTATCCTCCATTTCCATTTTCCACAGGTAAGAGGTGTCCAGGCAAGTTTGGTCACATACTGAGGGTCACACAGGCAGAACTGGGAATAGGATCGACTCATCCAGCTCTAGGTCCAATGCTGTTTCCTTTATCCCAGAATGTCTGTGAGCACCTTAGTTCAAAATTGGATAGAGTGGCTATTTGTGACAGCATCTTTCCAATCCTTCTCAATAAAGCCATTCTGGCCTGTTTATCTAAACTTCTGTTTGTTGTAACTGAAAGTCTTTGCTGAACACATTTAGCTGTTGTCTGTCACTTAACGAGAGGCAAAGGGGACCCAGGTTCTTTACAATGCATGGGTCATGAATGGAGTCATCACAGTAAGACCAGGACAGTCTGGAGATCCTGAAGGGTGTAAACAGGTAAAATGTGGGGAGAAGGGAAGAAAGGACAAGTCCAGAGACCTTGGAGTCAGGGTTAGCCATCAAGAAAGAGTGACCTCATCTTCTTAGTAATTCTGTTCTTCCAGAACAAAGATAGATCTAGGCCTTTGCAGAGTGTGGTGTAATACCTTTATTATACATCTGATGTATCCTTGCAAACAATGTGTTGAGGGGAAAGGACCAGATTCTCTGAGCAGGGCATCAGTGGAGTCTATGGGGGAGCTGGCTAGCCAAGACAGCAGTGGCTATTCATCTCAGGCCTTTGACTGATTCTAACCACAGAAGGATAAGAAGAGACATACAAAGGCTTAAAATCAAATCACATGTCATACTGAAGAATAATGGTAATTTCTCCAGGACTATGTATATATTTTTAATTTCTGAGTGAATTAAATGCTTATAAAAGGTGTTGAATTGGCAGCCTAGAAAGCTAGTGTGTTTGATTTATGCCCAGTGAAGAAAGAGGAAGATAGTTGCCTGAATCATTTCTGACTGCTCTGAGCCACCCACCTGTGTACTCCAGCCTGCTTTTTGCTTAGAATCGCGATCTGTCTTCCCCAAGCAGGGCCTTTCCGCCAGCGTGGGCTCCAGGTCAGGATGGCATCAAGCCAAATAGTAAGGAAGTCCAGTAGGTAAGTATGGAGGTCCATGCCAAATTCAGTGGTCTGTGATGACATTTATGGACAAATCCAAAACATAGACACATGTGTATCTCTCTCTAAGTTGTATTTCTATTTTCAGTGCATATTTGCATATTTACTTCATAATCTCATAAAATATTTGTTCAGCCTTACTTGTTATTGTCACTCTTTTTAGGTGGGAGACTGAAGCACAGAAAAATTAGCATTTAAGATTGGGAAGGACTAAAAATGGGACCCGATTTCCTGTTTTTTGGGGAAGACAGAAGTTCTATTTCCAGTGAAAGTGTGGCTGCAGCAGTAAAGTTGGAATTGGGACCCAGGTGGCCAAGTCCCTTACCTTTTCCTATTATCTTCTTTGGTCCCAAGAAAATACAGATAGGGCAATGGTAATGACAAAAACCAGCATTTCATAAAAGGAGGGCACCTCTTGATCACAGGCTGGAGGCACCAAAGCTGGTATGGCCCATGGAGGTGAGGTGAATCTGGTGTCCTCCTTTGGGCCTCATTCACACAAGGCTCTTCTTTACAAGATCCTGAACCTGTCTCAGCATCAGATGCCCCATTAGGACCTGGTGGAGGAGAAACAGCCTCACAGCATTAAATACAGCAAACAGACACATGAATAAAGCTGCTGGTGCTCAGAAGGCTCAGGGCACATTTTAGCTCACCTACTGGGGGAGTATTGTTCTTTCAGTCAGTAGAAAGCTGTGATAATTTGTGGAGGAGGTATTTTTAAAGAAATGAAAGAGCAATTTCATAATACAGTTGGATTTTTACTGGCTCTCACTTTGATTTCTTTTCATTTTTGTTTGCTTTTTGTTTTGTCTGCTTGTTTTAATTAAGAGTTGGCTGTTGACTTAATAGATGAGCTAAGCTTCACTAGGTCTTCATTGCACTTAGACCAAAAAGGATTTCTGAGAAGGAAGTTGTATGCATTATTAAAAATTCAAAATACATGAAACTTGGCCACCAAGATGTGATAGAAGTGACTCCAGGTGGAATGTTCTACATGCTATTAAAAAAAGAGGTCTGTCTGTGAAAGAAAGGGACATTCTAGTCTCCTTGACGTGGGATTTCCTGCCAGTGAGTAGACTTGTGCTCACACGTGGACTGGGTTCAGCTTCCATGGCAATTCAGAAACACAGTTGGAAATGCAGTTGGAAAGGCTGGTTTGGGAAAAGTGGCTTTTACAAGTATGTTTGTGTTTGGTGTTATTAGAAATGAAGTGTTTGTGAAAATGTCACAGCACAAGTAAGAAACTTACATGTGGCAAGGCTGTGTGATCCTCAATAAAGACTAAAATTACAGTCACACACACCATCTTACTCTTCTCTGTGTGCCTTTCTCAATAGCAGTTCAATCAAAGACAGACAGAAGTACATACAGAAAGGACAATCAGAATTTCCTTCTTGATGTGCACTATTATAGTATGTTTTGCTCATCTTTCTGTTCCCCATTATACAGATGGGAAAAGTGAAGAGCAAGAAGAGAAGAGTCCTGGTATAATCAAGCCAGAAAGGGAATTTCCTACTTCTAACTCTCAGTTCTGACATTGCCATTACCAATTCCAGGTGAAAGTCTTCACTTTGGAAGAACCAGGATTACGTTACAAAAAGGCTGACTGAATGACTTTATGTCCTCTAAATGTCACACAGAGCTTTATTGTCAGAGTGACTTAAATGTGGGCATTCATAAATCAGTGATCACTGAGCATTTATGAGCTTCATCAGTTTTCAGGCACTATGATAGGCTCTGTGTCGTATGTAAATATGGTAACGAAGCATCTGTGTATCCAGGAGGGCACAAATACTTATTCAGTCGTTGGATTAATGGTCCAAGACTCATTTAGCACCTGCAGAGACAGACACTTACCAAGCACTACAGATTCAGCTGTTAGTGGTTTTTGCCTGAAGTTACTCATAGGTTAAATGGACAACTGACTAAGAGTTTTATATATTAAATATTATAATTAAGTCAACCAGGATGAATAAGAGTAACTGAGAGAAGTGACTCCAGGTAGGAAGTTCTACTGGCAGTCTTATACCCACCTCTACAAAAGAAAGCAAGAGATCAGTCAGGAGGTCAAGAAAGAAGTTTGTGCAAGAAGAATGAAGCCTCCACTCTAGAGCAATGATGCTGGCAGAGCAAGCCCACATTGGAGTGTAGAGATAACACATGAATGGTGTTGTGCTGGAAGATCCCTTCCACTAGAGATTGACAAATACTAGGACAGTTTTACTGAGCATAATGATGCTGTGTTCAATAATATTAGTGAAAGAGTCAAGGGGGCAGGGGAGCATAAACTAAGTGCTGAGCAATACAGGTTAAAAAATAAGAGAGCAGGAAGAAGCCAGTCCTCTTTTAGTTCAATTTAAAGTGTTACTGATGTTATAATGTTGTAAAAAACAAATAATACTTCACATTTTAAACTCAAATGTCAGATATCCTTGTGATGAGAAAGACCAGAGATTCTAGTGTATTGACACAATGGAATAAAGGACAAGAAGAAAAGACAAAGGGGAGATCTTGTATCCTCAGGGAAGGAAACTCAGTGATTAAGTCTAAATATTTTTTAAAATATTTAATTCCATGTGCTAAAGATATGTGGATAATGAATGAAAATATCAAGACATTGCATAACTTCCACATTACTGAGAAAAAAAATAGGAAAAGAAAATGGTGAAAAAGGGAGCACAAAAGCTTAAAAAACACACCAAAAATATTTTTAAAAAGCTAACTAATGTGACAGCTATTTTTAAAAAAGGTAGTAATAAAAAAAAAATGAGGGCCAGGGATTTACCTCAGTGGCATTACGCCTGCCTCATAAGTGCAAGGTCCTGAGTTTGATCCTTGGTACTACTACTGAAAAAAAAACGTGAAACTGATGATTAGAAAAAACTCTAACATTTTACTAACCTCACTCCCTCCCCCAGGTCAACCCTGACTGTCTGCTTAAGTAGGTCAAGAGCCTCCTGGGAGGTGACTGAACTGTGAAGAACTAACCTCAAAACAATGGATTAGTACTTGGGCTCATGGCTGAATGAGCCAAAAGGAAGTGGAGCCTAATGAAGAAAGCCTGTGCAGAAGAGCCACATCCAGTCCCTGGCCTCTTCCTTTTTGCTGCTCTTTCCCTGTGGTCTGCTTCCCAGATACCAAGAACTGAGCAACTGTTTTCCTACCATGCTTTTTTCCCATCTTGTTTCTGCCTTGTAGCCAACTGGCCACAGATTGAACCCTTGGAAACCATGAGTCAAATTACATATCTTTTTTTTTTTTTTACACTAGAGTACAGGTATTCAGTTCCAGCAACACAAAAGCTGACCAATACCATTAAGTGTGAACATATTAGTTTTCTGAGTTAAAACAAAGAGATTTGCAGGTCAAGAAAAAGATGAAAGTTTTAGATTTTTTGTAATGATAAAACAATACAGAAAATTTTTTAAATATCCAGGAAAGTGATAATAGAAAGCAAATATAGTATATTATTATCCAAAAACAAATAAGCAACCAAAGCAAAACAAAAATATCAGAAATTAAAGTGAAAGGACATGGCATTTATAGGCAAAATTATCCTCTCCCAAGAAGAAGTAACAGTCAGGAGCTTTAGTGAAACTAACAAAATGTTACAAAGAAAAGCTTAGTAAAGGCAAGAATAAATAGACAGTTCCACAGTCAGAGTAAAAGATACAGTGGCAATTCTCAAAAAATGACTATACTAATAAGCCAAAAGTGCATGGAAATTTTAATAATGAGAACGACACTTTGAAATTTTAAAAAATAAATGACATGTATAGATAAATAGATTTAGAAAGACAGAGAGAACTTTGAATTCAACAAACAGAAAATGCTTGTCTTTTCCAAACAATGAAATCTCCAGAAATCATCTACCCTTAGGTCAAAAACTCTGAACTGTTTAACAATTGGAATGATATTTATCCCATTCTCAAATTAAAGTAGAAATTAATGGATAGATAGGAAAACTACCTCACTTAAAAGAAAAAAATCCAATTAAACAGAAATTCAAATGAAACTCTAATATGGATAAAATATATTTGAGAATATTTCATATTAAATCATGAAAATATACCCAAAGGAAATTTACAGACACTGAAATTGAATTGAGTTTAAAATATGGCATTATTAGACAATAGGAAGGAGTAGAAATAAATTCAGCAGGCATCCAGGTCTTTTAAGAAGATTTCCACAGACAAAAAATATAAAATAAAATAAATAGTAGAATGTCTCTGACAAAGACATCCAGATGCTTCTCAATGAAAAAAAAATTCAGAGGTGAGCAAGAACTTATATTCGTTTGGTGGTTAAATAAAATCAGAGCCATAGTTTTGCAATTAGAATTGTCTTTGCCTTATCCTTCAAGATTTTTTTTTTTTTTTAGTTCACCACACACTACACTTATAGTCCAATTAGGGAAAAGGGGATAGGCAAGGGTGTGTCATGCTATGCCCATCCCATTTTATAGGGAATCCAAATGTTTTTCTTCCTGTAAAATTTATGAAGTTCTCTTTAACCAGAACTATAGCAAGCAGATGATACTGGCTACAAGGGAAACTTGTAAATGAATAGAAAAGTCAGTGGAAGTAATGAATAACTATAGAAAAAGAAAGACCTGAAAGAAACTGTAATAAAAACAGAAAATATGATCAATAAAAATAAAATCTGGCTATCTGCAAAGACCAATAAAACAAAGGCCTAGGCTAGTAAACAGATACCTACAAGCAATGTTAGGTATAAAAAAGAAAACATCAATTAAACTTTGAATATTAGAAGAAGGCCAGGTACAGCAGCATGCCAATACTTTTGAAAATTTAAATACAACAGAGACTTTTTAGGAATATTGAATTGCCGATACTGACTCAATAGACAAAACACTGAGTAGAACAGCTATCAAACACACTTCAAAACGCACCCATCAGCATATTCAGAGGATAAAATAGGATCTTATCACATAAAAATCACATACAGTCAAATTTTAAAAACTTTTTTATAGATCCAGAATAGCCATTAAAGAAAAAACAGACTTGGAAGTGGTCACTAGGTTAATGTTGGGTGGATCAAAACTGGAATAGCCTCTTTGAACTTAAGAACCATGGTGCACAAGAACATATTATCTGCAAACATTAGAATCACATTCATTTTCATAAAATGTACCCAGGAAAGAAAGGCAATTAGAGGAACAATATACACCTCCCCACATCTCATCCTTATTCTAGCCTGAAATACTCTGGAATAGAGTATAGAGAAATATTTATGTGCCTGTGGGAATTTAGTTTATGATAAAAATGCAATTTTAAATCAGTGGAGAAATAATTGACTGTTGAATAAATGGTGTTAGGAAAATGGTAACTGTCAATCCAGGAGGGGGTGGGTGGGAGAAGCTTTGTTGGCCTTTCCAAAAATTCAAGATTACTTTAAGAGCTCATGGTACAGAATAAAATTTTGAAATGTTTCACAAAAGTATCAGAGAATATATTATTAATTTATCTGTTGGGAGGCTTTTCTAAGTAAGATACAAAACCCAGAATTTATAAAGGGAAAGATTGACAGGTTTTGCTGTACAAAAATTATAAATGTCTGAATGACAAAAGACTCCATAAACAAAGTTAAAAGACAAGGGAGAGAAGCATCGGCACGGTGAATAATATTTTGATAGAAGAGCGATTCTCCCTTCACTTCGTGCTATGCCCGTCCCTGTCCCTCCACCAAGGCAGCGGCAAAGTGAGCCTCAGAGAACATATGCCAGAGCACGGTGCAGAGAACAAAGGACTCCTCACTCAGTTCCTGAATTTCAAATGCCTGGGATGGAGCAGAGCAAATTCACCGGGGAAAATGTGTTTGAGCAATCTCAGTCTTCAGGTGGGATTTTCCGGACTCTCAAGAGCCTACTGATTTGGGAAAGAACAAGGGTTGAACGGAAAGACGGCTGAGAAACTGGTGGGTGCATAAGAAAGAGACAACCCTCAGCCCAGAGAAACAAGCAATTTCACATGTCATTTTCCTAAATGGAGCCCAGGAGGGACTAGACCTGTGTCCTTCCCTTTCCTCGGCCTCAGCTCCGTTGTGTGAGAGAGCAGGCCAGCAACAATGCCTCTCTGCTGAGCCTCAGAGCAAGAGTGGACTCATTCTTACAGACTTCCTCTGTGCCTGACGTATATAATAATAGCCAAAGTATCCTGGTGCAGCAAGTGTAATGTTACCTAGCAAGAAAAGTCACCAAAAGCCAGAAGAGATGAGAAAGTGTCAGTATGGACAGAGTGACTAAGGTCCAGCTGCATCTTGTCCAAGGCAAGAAGCTGGCCCCAACCCAAAGAAAAGGTGACAAGGCCCTGTGTGAGATTCAACTTCTGCCACCTAGTGGAGAGGGTTGAAATAAGCTTAAATGGGGGATAAATGAAAGGAATTTCATTTCTATCCCATTATATTTGCCATTTAGAGAACACAGTGAAGACAGATGTCTGCTTGCAGGTTGGGTGATGAGGAAAGCCAGTTCTGAGGGGGAGTTCCCTAAGCAGCATGCTTATTAAGCTGCAGAGCCAGAGGAAAGGGCAAGAGAGGTAAGACTGGTATGAGAAAAATGGGGAGAACCAAGGCAGGCCCAAACTCACCTCGCAGAGGATTCAGTTAACACGTCGTGTCAGAGCTGACTTCCCAGTAGTGGAGGTGTGCTCAGGAAGAGCAGGCAGTTATTCCTAGCTGGGTAGCTGGGTAGTGCATCTCTGTGCCCATCAACCTCCACCGAAAGACAAGCAACATGGCAGACAACACACAGAACAGAAAGACATGAACCCATAATTAAACATAGAAGGTGTCTGAGCTCACTAGAAAGTAACAGTATGCAAAGCTGGGTAATTATGCGACTGGCCCACATTTTGCTGGAGATGGGCAACATTTTTTAAACAGTGTTGATATTAAGGGTTAATGAAGATGAAAGAGAAGAGCGTTTTGCATAGTGTTGTGTAGTGTGAATCAGCATTTAAAATGTGCGTTTCCTTGGAGTCAACAATTCTACTTTTAGATTTTCTATTTTGGAGGAGCACACAGGGACACTAACAGCCAACTACGAGGATGTTTACTACAACCTCCTCCTCAATCATGAGACCGAAGCCCACCTACAGGCCCACCAGAAGGGACATTCTAAAGTATATTTTGTTTTTCTCCATTGTGGGCAATGCGACAGAGTCATGGAAAAGAGTATGGCTGTGCATATCACTAACTTTAAAACATTATGTCTAACATTAAAGTATGAGTCAAATTATTATGCAAAAAATAAAAGAAAACATATAACATTCATTTTATTGGTAAAACTTAGGTATAAAGACATATAGATTGAGGGGGATACAGGAGTCAGCAGACAGGCGTGATAAAAAGGGACTTGCATATTTTCTTTAGGATATTTCCATATTCATTTACTCTTGTGACAATGTGGATGTGAGATATTTGTATAGAACTGAGAAGTTTACGTGAGAAAATGTGAGCAGAAAATAGTGTTGCTTTTCTTTGGATTATTTTGTAAAGCCATTGGGTTTTGTATTATTTAATCCCCCCTGCACCTGCTTCAAGCTCCTGACTCACCAGGGGACTGAAGTGAGCACAGGCTGTGGAGATGAATCTTTCTCTCGACCTCAGGGAAGCCAGGGTGGCAGGCAGGGACCCAGTGCAGGGCCAGGGAAGGCAGGGCCCTGAGAAGCCACTGGATCATTCCCGAAGGCTTGTGGGCCTGTTGGGCCTGAGAGAGAAGAAAGACAAAGGCATGGAGGCACTGAGTAGAGCTCTTCCACTTGCTGCCTCCTTCTGTCTTTTATTCTTCATCAATGTATCAGGAATTTTTTGTGGATATGTCCGCAATCTCTAATGCAACTTAAACATAAACTGCTAAAGGAGGATTTTAACCCTTTGATTCTTACTATGAGATAAGTGCACGAAGTGTGAAAAGGACAAGGACGGGTCTGTCCTACCACTGCCTTCAGGACCAGCTCTCCACCGTACAAGGCACCATGCAGTTGTACAACAGAATAAGAGCAAGCAGTCCTTCCAGTGGAGACAGCTGCACTAAGGCCAGATAGCAAAGAGACTCTGTCCTAACAATCTCATGAATCCCCAGTGCTGGATTCATTTTAAGAAGTAGTTTGTCAGAGCCGATGTTTCTGTAAGGTGAGATGGGATCTCTGATCTCTCTGCAAGGCAAACTTCCTAAAGGAGCTGGGTTTCTAGACAGCAGTGTGTGAAGAAGTGAGCATATGAGCCGTGAGTAGCAGATACCTCACAAACACTCTTTGAGGCATGAGTTAGGGATGACATGAGTGGGAGAAAGAGAGGAAATGAACAAAGTGAGATTGTGCTGAGCTTTTGCAAAATCAGAAAAGCCAATAGAGGAACACAGGAGAAAGTAAAACCAAGACAAAGGATCCAGCTTCAAGGGAAGACATGAGACAGAGATGGCAAAACACTGGAGAGAAGCAGTTGGTGGGAACCAGGAAAGGTGCCAATTCAAAACAATGTCACACTCATGACTGAGCATAGAGAGAAGACACCCAGAAGATGCCTGAGCCTCAAATAAGTGCCCAGGCTGGCTCTTCACATAAAGCATGTGAGTGAAATTCAACCCAAACCCATACCCTGGACAGGAGGTGCCCCTTGAGTTCTGTTCAGAGCTGCTAAATAAGGACCCCATGCCTGAGAAACTCCATGTCTTCTTGGCTGCTTTGGAAAAGCACCTCATATTTCTAATTTTTCTATGCAACTCAGTAAATAACTCTTACCTGAAATAGTAAAACATTGAGTAGCTAGACAAGAGACACTATTTTTACATGGGCAACTCATCATAATACATTCCAGGTATCAAGATATTACTTATATTTTCCCTCATGAAAGGCAGCATCTACCCCAAAAGCTTCTTTCTAGAACTTCCTCCATCCATGCAGCTCCTTACTAGGAGGAACATTTGCAAACAGTCGCGCTCCGGTGTTAACATACTATCTAAAGGCGGTTTGTGTTTCAACTCATCTGAGTCTCCTGTTTCTGACTCTTTTCCCCCAACTAGGACCATCCTTTTCTAGAAAGGTTCTCCCTGAGAACTCGGCTGCTTGTCCTTCGCACTGACCTCATCCTGTGTGGTTTTTCTAACCACTGTGACCTGTACAGAAGCCTTTAGAATGAGGTCACAATCCAAAATGGAGTCACGTTAATCCCCTGGCTTCCATGTGATGAAGTCTTGAGCTCCATGGTGATGGATGCAGCTTAAATGGAGTCATTTTGCCTGGTTCTTCACCTGGAATGTGAAAGGATAAGTGTTTATCTCATAGAAGTTTCTGAGAGACATTGAAAACCATAATACACAAGAATGAATCTAGGAAAGTGCTTAGCAAAGAAGAGCTTCTTCTGTCTGTTGCATGCTATTTATTTTTTAAGGAAAATGTTGATCATGGCCCAATATGTACATTTTATGATCCACTATATGGCTTGACCTGTGCTTGGAAAATGGCAAGCTAGATGATAGGTCAAACAGCCCAAGACTGTACTCTGATCTACTCTGCCTGCTCCCCAATGACCCTCCAAAAATGTTTAAGTGGATGAGTCACAGCTAATTGTGGGTCCTGCTCCAGGTTTGACACACAATGTGCAATGCTGTGCTGCACACGTGGAAGACCATACCAAAGCCATGCAGCAGGCAGCATGCGGGAGCCGCCTACCTCACACCAGGGCCCCACCCCACAACACTGCAGGAGGCTTTGCCTTAGCCTTTCACATCTCTTTTGTGAGGGAGAGACCTGGGTAACTCAAGTGGCAGCAGCAAGGCTATCCATGGATTCTGCATGAGTACTTGCAAGGAATGCCTCCAGGCTTCATTGATAGCCTTCCAAGAGTGATCTTCATCACTCCTTGAACACTTGGACCCCCAATCTGATAGAATACATGTAGTAACTAGAGGGTTTTTATCACTGAGAAGGGGTTTTGCAGGGAGGAGTGGGAGATGCCTCATGTAGAGACTGCAGAAAGGGCAGCCTTCAGTGTCGACAGAGGAAAAAGACCCAATGAAGTCTTGGGTACAGAGCTATCTACTGGCCACAAGAACAGAAGATAAAAAGCCCTTCCAGCACACATATTCAGCTTCCATAAAATACAAGCTGACCTAATCTCCAAAGCAAGTACTGCCTCAGATATGGAGGTTCATTGCTCTCCCCCTATTGTAATATGCATCCGTTTTCACCCCAAATCCCTGTCACCCCTCACCTCATTCAAGGTGGAGAGCAACACAGAGAAGGATGTAGAAGTCAGGGCAGGTCCAGGTAAATTTGGTTCTAGCAAAATTTCTGTCACATTGGGTGACTGGCAAGTCTGAGGTGTGATAGCTTATAGAAGAGACTTGCCCCTGAAGATGAGAGACACTTTTCAAAGAGCTCCTCATGACCAGAATTAAGAAAGCATCCCAGAGTTCTCTATGAGTGCTCCTTGATTTTGCTAATAATGCAGCTAGGACAGAAGAGACCAGGACAGACTTGGATTGGACCAGGAGCCAATTCCAAGAGAAGGACCTCATTCAGTTTAAGATCTGGAAAATATTAATACAAAATTAAATATAAGCCGGGAATAGCAGCCCACACCTATAATCCCAGGCCTCGGAAGTTTGAAGCAGAAGAATTGCCATGGACCACATAGTAAGTTCAAGGCCAGCCTGAACTACAACATTAAAATGCAATCTCACAACAAACCAGATAAGATTTTTTTGGAACATAGTCTTAGCAGTGGGTACCTTTGGTACCAACTTTGTTAATCAGTATTAAAGTATTATTTATGGAAAGCCTAGAGAATCTGGAGGTCCTCTAACTACATAGTGGCCTGAGGCCCTGCAGCAGGTCAGGATGGCTGAGGGTTATCCTTGTGGGGCAGAAGGATGTATTCCACGGAGCTCCACTACCCACACTTTCTAGTACTTATCCCTCCACTTCCTAATTGGGAACTCTTGGGTTATGAAGTTGGAAGTCATGGAATATTTCTAGCTTCTCAATGATTTTTCCACCTACTCTTTGGAATACCAAGCATTGATTAACATGGACTTTTCAAAGAAGTCATCTCTCTTCTCATCAAGTTACAAAGATCAATACACAATTCTAAAGAACCAGTTTTATCCTAGTCTTGGTAGAGTTGGTTAAGGAAAAGTCTGGCAAAGTACAGAAATTTTTGAAACCAGATGTCATTCAAAAAATGTATTTCCTTCTTAAGTGTCAACTTTAAAGTCTGTTTTGCCTGGATTTCTGCTTTAGCTATTCTGTTTTTCCCTTTCCTTGAGAGTTTCCTTTCCCTTCTTCTTAAGCAACCTCCTCCATCTATGCATCTTTCTCATGTGCATTTTGTCTGAGAAATTAGTAGCTGTCTTTCTAGCACAGACTCAAGACCACTGTATCCAAGAAACCTGGCCTGAGTCCCCGGATGGGCCTGGCTGTGTCCCTTTGCATTTCTCCAGATCCTAGGCTTCATATCAGCATTCCCACCACCCACATTTTATTGCAATCATCAGTTTACTGATCTCCTCTTCCAAATTGACCTGAATATATTAGAATACTGGGTCATAGTTCATTTGTCCTTGTACATTGTGTGTCAAACACAATATGCCTATAAGATATGTAACAATACTGAATAAAGAAATGATTTCTTTCTTTCTTTCTTTCTTTCTCATTTTTTTCTTCTGTTTTTGAGAGAGGGTATTGCTATGTAGTTCAGACTCACCTTGAGCTCACTATGTAGCCCAGACTGGCCTAAAACTTGCAGTGATCTTCTTTCCTTGGCCTCCTGAGTGCTGGGATTAGAGGCGTGTGTCACCACTCCTGAGTGCATTTTCTTTATTGATCCCTATGTTGTCATAGCATATTTACCATGGCAGCATTTCAACCTTCTTCGGATGTTATGGCATATGTGTACATGTGGGGAGGTGAGGGGGTTACTGTGGCAATGTGAAAAAGGAAGGCTTTTCTTAGCAGTAATTGAAGCATCACTGGAAAGAAATTTTCCAAACAAAACCTGGAGATAGGCTAACTAACTATCACTGACAGTGACAAATTTCACTAATAAAACTGAGGAAGTTTGGGGCAAAGTGAGATGATGGCCTCCCTGTCTGTCCTCTGGCTCTCCACCCACAAGTCCTCATCACCAGTCATTTTCCTAGGTATCTGGCCGTAATTCACTGCAATTCAGCCTTGTGGACCGGGCTTCCCTGACTTGGTTTTGCAGGCTGCTGAGAATCGCCTTTGCTACTCACATGTCCTCAATGGCAGCTCGGGAGCAGCTCCCACCCCACTGTCCTGCTCACAGTGATTCTGGCACTGCCTGTTCCCCTCCCCTGGCAATAGAAGCTCTTGTGAGTTTTAGAGGAGAGGACGCAGCAGCTGGACTCTAGTACAGCCTGTCCTGGACTCAGAAGAGCCTTGTGCTGAGGAGGCAGGGCACTCCTGCCCTCCACCCTCCACCTCACACTATCAGCTTGGGGTGAATACTCCCTTGTTTTGTTTAGTGCACTGTAATTTGCACTTTCTTCATTACAAAAATTAGCACTCACCCTAAATAGTACATTAGCAGCAGCTGACACTAGCCATCTAAAGCCAATTTTGTTTTCACCATTTTACATATGAGAAAAGAGCAAAGCTGAAAGTTGGTGTCAATAGCCCAGGCTGCAAATGAAGTGGCAGAGTCAGGGTTTGAATCTTGACCACTCTTTTGCATATAAGCTAGAAAATCCCAAGTCATGCTCCTCAAGGCTTCATTCCTCAGACGCAGGAAAGTTAACAAGAGAATACATAGACCTTTCCCTCCCCAGTCTCCTGCCCACTCGAGCTCTTCCAGCCAGGCTGTCTGCAGGTTGCCACCCATCTCCTCTGTGTCTCTCGAGCAATTCCAGAGCTGCAGGTAGAGTTGCCCCCTTACCTCCTGCAGCTCTTCTTAGCATCACCTAGGATCTATCCAGAGGGGATATGAAAATATCTTTATATTAAAAAGTGCCCCAAGGAGCCTAACAGCCCCCATTTCCTCTCTCCCTGGCTGAAATCCTACTCTAGCTATGAACCTTAACCTAAGGAAAACGAAAGGCAGAGAAGGAACAAAGATAACACGCATCGCACACAGTGCAGACGACACGCAGTTCATGTGCCATCCAACTTATTTTTCTTAAATATAGTGGTTTCATTTGAGTATCTTTTCTCCTTCAATCCTCATAAATATTCCATAAGAAATGTTATTATTATCCCTCGTTTCCAAATGAGAACTTGGAGATCCAGAGAGCATAATTCATCTACGATCACACAGTAAGTAGTAAGTCTGAAAGTCCAAATGTAAAGCTATTTTTAATTTCAAAGACAAACACTTATCTCTAACCGCAAGCCCTAAGTGCGGTTTGTGAGCCCCTCGCCCATCTGGGAAGAATCACATTTCCTGTCCGGGCATCCAGCTGCTTTTCACATAGAACAAGGTGCTCAGGCCTCGGCTCCCTACATAGCTGAGTTCTCTCATTGTCATTATCAGGGCAGCTTCTTCTTCTCCTGGCCCATCACTTCTTTCTCATTTCTATTCCTTTTGCCATCCGGGCCAAACTCCATGGTCTATCATATTGGCCCTCCTCCTGCTAAGTCATCAAGATATCCCGGACTCCCTTCTTCCCGATATATTAACCTAGAAGCAACGCCAACAGATCTATATTACTTTTCTCTCCTTTATGAGAGCTGTTAAGAACCTTTGGAGGAGATAACAACTCATAAACAATCTCATGGTCTTCCTCTCCCACTGGACCCTTAACACTATATCTGCCCTTTCTGAGACAGCTCTTTCCATTTCATGCTCTCTTCTCTTTCCTGCCTGGATAATCTTGCCTCCTGGTTTTGGCGGAGGAAAAAATAGTCCCAGTTCATTCATTCAATCGGAAAGTGTTCCCCACCCCGGGCCCCTCTGTGAGTGAAGAATGCTCTAGCTTCCAGGAATACAACAAGCACAGCTGACAAAACCCTGCCCAGGGGCAGCTTATAATCTAGTGAGAAGTGACGGTCAATAAGTCAATCTACTGCCGTGCTTCTGCCTGATAATGAAGTCATGAAGTGGAAGAGTAAAGAAGAGGCAGAGAAGAGGCAAATCAATATCTCAAGTAGCTAATAAAGGGAGGGGAGGGTTCATTGATATGGCGGCATCTGAATGGAGATTTGAAAGGAACAGCAATCTGAGAATTTCTGAAGCCCCCTCCTTTGCCCGAGTCCACCCCACCCTGGACAGCATCTCATCTCCCCAATGCGGACTGTGCACTCCCTCTGCCTTCACTGCCCTGTGCGCTGGGTTGAATTTCCATCTTCTTTGTTCTTTAGAGACTTCCCCCCATTCATTACGCCCCATCTCCTCTACCTCCCATCTCTGTTTATCCAGGCCCTTTTCACTTTTCATTTAAACAAAATATTTAAAGCAACATCACAGAACAAAATCCCCTCTCCCGCTTTGCATCAGTTCTTTGGGAATGCTGTGACTGAAAATGACAGGCCACACATCTTCACAAGCAGAATGTGTTGTCTCCCAGTCCTCAGCTCAGAAGTCCAGAGCAGCGTGCAGGCCGGCATTGCCTCCTCCTCTGGCCTCCCTTGGCTGGGGACAGCACAGCTCCAACCCTCACGCGGTACTCTGCCTGAGTGTGGGTGTGTCCAAATATCTCTGCTCATAAAAACACCAGTCACAGGTAATTACTGCCCATCTTTCTCCAGAATAACTTTGTTCTAACCAATTACCTACTTCCAAATAAGGTCACACATGGAGGTACCAGAGGTGAGGACTTTAACATCAGAATTTTGGGGCAGCCCACCCACAGAACCCTTCTACCTGACCAGAGCACAATTCTGACTTGCACTTGGCCTCACAGTTGTGTTTTCCTGTAACAAATTGTTTCTGCACTATTTCAACTTCATTCTCAACAGAGTTTTCCTCTTATTCTACAGATGTCCACTGTAATTTGTTCCCAAGGCTCCAATAAGCATTTCTCCCAACTCTCTGTCTCCAGTCAGATCTTCCTTCTGAGCTCTAGACTAACACCTGGCTCTTAAAGGATGTCTTCACTTAGATGCTTTGGCGGCATCTATGGTTCTGTATGCCCCAGGCCATACTCACCCTTTTCTCCCATCACCTACTCCTAACAGAATACTCGCAGTTTCTCTGTGTGAGAGAATGGATCACTACCCATTTATCGTCCCTCCAGTAACCCAGACACCTTCTTGCTGTGTCATCTCTCCCTTGCCTCTCACCGACTACCAGGTCTTCTGGATCCTGGAGCTTCATTATCTCCAGACTGCATCCTTTCTGCTCCCTGCTTATCTTGTCTCTCACCTGTTCCTCAATAGCTTCTTAACTGCCTCCCTTGTCTCAGATTTTCTCTTTCTACTCAGCCAATCCTCCAAATGCAGCCAGAAGAGCATTTTCTGATTTCAACTTACTTCCCTGGTCTCTGTCTCAATTCTTCCAATTACTAATCCAAAAAGATAAAGTTCTAACTACTGACAGCACGGAAATTCCTTCATGAATGTTTTTCCTTACTTCTCTGGACCTTTTTATCACTAATCTGCTCTTCAAATTGACTTCTACTCTCTTTCCTTTACATGCATAAGTTCATAATTAAACTTGACTATATCACACACTATTTCATTGCTTTTCTGCAGGAGAGTTCTTACTTCCTAAACCATCCCTCTCCTTCTACCTTCTGTCTATTCAGGACACAACTTCCATGCAACTCTTCTTTCAGCCATTCTCTCATGACCATTGTTCAAGGCTGACTTTTGAACTTCTTCAGTGTTTCCTAACCATATTCTCAGCTTACTTGTTTTTTTAGCATTGTACTAAGTAGGTTATACATTAAAAAAAAAACATCAAAAGTCTTAGTAGCTTCTGGAAAAAAACAATGAAAATACTATTTACTGCTCATCTTGCTTGTGTGACCAACAATGCTAGATACTTAGTCTCAGTTTCAGGATGTGGATTAGTTCAAGTCTGCCCCATGCATCTTCTCTTAGAAACCAACATTAAGGGGAAGCCCCAGCTGAGACAGGACATTGTAGTGGCTGACAGCACAGGAACAAAAGAAGCCGAACAGAAAATGTAATAGGATGTAAAATTTATAAGATGACAGGTATCAGTTTGGATACACATTCAACCACATGGTCAAGCCAACACTAATGAGGCAAGAAAGCATGCTCTTCTCCCCAGGGGCAGGGCCTGACTGAGCAAATGTGGTTCTACAGAAGAGGAAATTAATGATCACAAACACTAATACAACCCACTGTAAGTCCTTAGCCTTCAGTGATTTTTCATTGGTTTGTCTCTCCTACTGAAATGTAAGCTCTCTTCAAGCAAAAAGATTTTGCATCTTTTATTCTCAGTGCTTTACACAATACTGGGCAAATCGTCAATGCCCAAGAGGTGGGGATTGAATAAATGCACACTCACATCCCTTCTCATATGTTCTCCTGGGGTTATAAGCTGAGAGAGCTACTTCTTTCTTTGTGTTTTCATAGATTAATAGCTTAAGTCAATTCTATGATTTGTGATATTGCACTTTTTTATTTGTTTATGGGTGAATTTTCTCTTCTGGACTAGAACGTACAACAGCAAGGACTTCATCTCATCTCTATCACCTAGTATAACACCTGGAAGAGTAAAATTCAGTAAATGTTTGAATAATTGCATCAAATCATTCCCTCAGTAAAATCTGCATATGTTTATTGATTGCCTACTAGGTACCAGGTATTCTCATTCCTAACAGCTGGCAGTAAAAGTTAGGAAGTTCCAAAGGCCAGTGAGGTCAAGGAGAAGGAAGAGGCCTGAGACAAATGCATGCCCATGGTCCTTCTTGAGTAGCAGAGACTGTCTCTTAGCAGACTCAGTGCCTCTCCACTGCTCCTCTCTAACTACCTCAACAGTATGCCTGTGATCTAATCATCCAACCGCTTTATTACTTGCGCTGCTCGGCTCACCGAGCAGTGTGTTTATTGTGTGGCTAGTGCTGAGTACCCAGAACAAGGTAATGACATGCAGCAAAGGCCACGAGATGATGTCATGGCTCTCTGCATTACTTGATACCTCAGGAGAATGAGGCACTGCTCTCTGGTTGTATGAAACCCAGCTGCATTACATATTCCTAATCACTTTCTCAGGAAGGAGCCCAATGGGTTGCAGTCCCAGGACCATTCAGAGGCAAAACTGTCAATCAGCACCACCATGTAATGGAACAAGAGTATCATTTCGCACCAGTAAAGAGTGTAGTGAGTCTAGATAGTGTGGTACAATGTGCCAGGCTCTGAGAATGAGGGTAGCAATGCTGGATCATAAGCACAATAGTTTCAGTTCTGGGAAAAGTCAGAATTTGGAGGAGAAATAGTGAGCAATGCAGGGTTATGCATCTGCAACACTCATCAGGGCTGGATAACTTCCACAATGTAGATGAAAAACCTATCCTGTAACTATGCCATACTACCCTCCTCTTGTAATCTACCTATGCCACTCCCACTAAATAATGAATGCCATTTTCTCCCCTACATGATTTCCCACTCCACTCTCTTTTCTGAGTCTATATAATACAGACAGTTTAAAATATCCCCTTCTGTAGCCTTCCCTAACCAGTGCATCTGCCCACATAGGTCATCAATTACACCTGGTAATGCAAGAGATCCTAGTCAGCATTCATTCATTGATTCATTTATTTGTTCATTTGTTTAACAAATAATGGAGGCAAGTATTATCTATAAGGCATTGGACTTCTATCTCTGAATAAAGCGAACCCTCTCTGCTATTTTGAAATTCACAATCCAGCGGGGGAGAGAAAAACATCAAATAAGTAAACAAATAAATATATAAATAGAAGTTGTGGGTAAATGCTGTGTATAGTGCTTTCTTCTTGTACAACAGGAGTCTTTTTAACCTAAAGACTTCAAGGGAATCATAGATGAGTTTCGGGGGGGGGGGTCCATGAATTCCTTAAAGTTGTATGTAAAATAGTCTATGTATGTAGGTAGGTGATTTTTTTTTTCTCTAAACAATATCTGTGGCTTTCATCAAAATCTCAAAGAGGTCTATGATCTCATAAAAGTTAAGAACCAATGCTTTCGAGTCACACCAGACAAGATTTTCTTCTTTCTCCACTGCTGCCTGCCAGAATTGATTAAATTTGCTCCTGCTTATGGATGAGAGTGAAGCAGCCAGCGAGCTCAGAAAATCAAACCTAGAGAGACCAGCTGTCTCCTTCCCAGGCTCACAGAATAGAGGGTGAACACTGAATCTGCACCCAAAGGCTTGATCTTTGTTGCTACTTGGGCAGGAGAAATAGGATAACATTTACATTTTCTATATGTTTCTTTCATTCCTGAATTGTTTATAACAAATATGTTGGTTTCATAATTGGAAAAATAAATATGAAAGCTGCTCTTAATTAAAGATACATGTAATATGCCCCCAAATTAGTACACTGACCATGTGATTGTAGAGGATCTTACTAAAATTAGCCCATGGGAAAAGTCTCTTCAAAGCTATGCTCACAGGAATGGGAACGTTTTTCATTGGAAAGCTAGGGTCTTGGGCTGTGTCTGTATTGATTTTGACATTGGCTTTCGCCACGAATGTTTTCCATGTCACCAGCAAGGCAGCCCACTCAGCAACAGGGCTAGATAAGTAAAAGCATTTTAAGTAGTCCTCCTGTCTCACAAGTCATGATTGTGGAGACAGGTAGGACTGAGAATCAGATGATAAAAGTTCAAGTCTGGGATCTGCAAGTCTGTAACATAGCCTCTGGGCCTCTGTTTACCCACAAATAAGGGATGACATGGTACTACCTTTGCTCATCTCAATGAGTTCTTGTGATGAAAATGCAAGCTAAAGAAAGCCAGGACACACAAAGATCAGAGACAGGACACCTTACACACAAGCATGTGGCAGCAAGAGGCAATTTTATAACTACTATCTCATCATCTGACAGTAAATTACATTACTGAAATGCATAAGCTTCGTAGATGTGAATATCAACAATCCAGAGAGAGAGCTCTATCCCTCACTGGTGAACTGTGGCCACACTGTGGGACATGCTGCTATGTGCTGAAGTGTAGAGCTGTGTTGTCTTTCTGTACAAGTCCCACCTCCGATCCTAGTACATCACCTCATCTGAAAACTCGCATCCCCAGAAAAGATCCACATGTCACACTGATTTTCACAGAAGGTGAGAAAATGATGCAGAATGCATGAGCATGTGGTGGGTCACTCAGAGTACAAGGGCTCTGAGGGGCAGAAGAGGTCAGGGAATGGCAGATCTTTTGTCTGCAACCTTCAGTCTGTGAGCTTCCGCATGGTAAAGCCACGGGTGATTATTGCCGTTATTTGTAAAGCAATTTCCCCCTCATTTAGACATGGAGTCCAAAAAGACACCTAGGCACAGGTAAATAACTAACAGTACTGTCTAAACATTCAGTTTAAACATTCTGATTTTCTTTCTCTATACCTTGCAATCAAATTGGATGGAGAAGCGCAATGGTGAGAGAAACAATTCCTTTCTTCAAGAACAAGGTAAAAAGATGAAAACTGACTGGGAAAACAACAGTCAGACACATCAGCAGTGGGGAAAGCACACTGTAGCTTTGTTGTGGCTTTGCCATGGAGTGGGTAAGAGATGTGGTATTGGATGCTTTCTGGCAGGTTTTAGTCTCATCTTTCCTGGTTTAGTAATGGGCTGGATGCCTAACCTCTCAGACCTGTGATTTAGTCTTAAATAAAATGTGAGGTTTAGTCTGAGTCAGCATTTCCCAAGTTGTTTTCAACAGAACATTAGTTGCCCAGGATGTTAATAAGCATTAGCGTGAAGGAGGAAAAACCAGGAAGCCATGGTCAATTAAGTCTGGGAGGTGCTGGGTGAAATACAGTTGAACAGGTTTTTGTACAGCAAGAAGTGTCAGAGCGTTTAATATGCTAATACGAGTTTTAGATCCCCCTTTGGTGACTGTAAGTAGAAAAGCTTTGCCCTTAAACTGAGATGGCTACAGAATTTTGGATCTTTGTTTACATTTGTTTTCTTTCTGCTTTGTTTGGCTTTGCTTTGGTGAGCACCAACAAAGATCTGGAGATTTGTGGGGAGGGCTAAATGTAAAAAGCCCTTCTGAGCCTCCAAATCTAGGATTCTGTACAGGACCATTAATAAGCCATTGTGCTAGTTTATGTTTCATAACTGTCCAGAGGGACTAGTCTTGTGTTGACTGACAGCTACAAGTGAAGAAATGTATACTTATTTCCTTACTAAACCTCACTAACATAGCAAGGTTAGTACTATTATTCTAAGCTTACAAGGGACAATGTTGAAGTTTTGAGACATTAAGGAAACTTTTCAGAAGCTGTGGCTCCTCTTTTCTGGCACCGGGACATGTGGATGAAATTTTAAATCAGATGACATTTGAGCAAAAGCTTGAAGGAGGTGAGGGAGCCAGCCGTAAATCTGGGAAAGAGTGTTCTGAGCACAGAGAAGAGTCTCTAGAGAAGTCCCAAAATGAGAATGTTCCCAACTCTTCTGAGCTACAAGAACAGTCAATAGCACCAGAACAGAGTGAAGAAAACAGTAAGAAGTGGGTATGGAAGGGATGTCAGACTGTGCAGCACCTACTCACAGGAGCGTGGGTATCAACTCTGAGGAACACAGGGAGCAGAAGATCGACACCATATAACTTATGTGTTTTAAAAAGATCACTTGGTCTGTTGGGCTGAAAATAGGCTCTAGAGAGGGGTGGTAGTCATGAGTACTGCTCCCAAATCATTTCTGGTTCTCCTGAGGTGTGTTTGAATTATATTTTTTCTCCCTGCATGGCCATCAGATAGATCTCACCAACAAAGAGAAGCTTTTTGTTTCTGTTGTAGGGAGAAGTTGTTAGGGCCATTGGACAACTTTTCTTCTATCCTATGACTGACAACAGGGCCACTTTATCAGTCTGGGCCTGGTGGAGGCCACAATGACCCCATCAACCTATGTTGAATGTGAGAGTGAGCAGTAATTTGCTCATGTCACTGGGAGATCGATTTTATTTATCTTTGAGGCATAATAAAACTTAATTTTACTGCTATAGGAGCCAAAGACAGAAGCAGAAGAATTGTAAGAGTCCACTCTGGTAATCCAGGTGAATGATGATACTGGCACAAGAAGGCAGAGTGGCTGGGTTGTGGATATATCTTAAAGGTGAAAGCAGTGGGAGTTCCTAATGGCTTAGAAGTGCAGAGAGAGCGAAAGAGAGAAGGGTGATGGTTAACATTCACTCCTGCCATATCAGTCACTTTTCAGTTGCCAGGACAAAGTAACTAATACCCAAAGCTTACAGGATGGCAAGTTTACAGTTTCAGAGGGCTTGGTCCAGATATGGTCAACAGGTTTCCAAGCAGACACAGCATGGTAGAAGGATGTAGACAAAGAAGGCTGCTAAGCCAGGAAGCAGAGAGAGAGAAGGGAGGAGCTGGACATAAGAACATACTTTTTGTGGTAATGCACCCAGTGATTTGTTACCTCCTATCAACACATTCATCTTAAACTTATCAATGGGTCAATTGTCTGATGAATATTAAGCCCCCATAATAAAATTATTTTGCAAAAGTCCCCTCTCAGAACGTCTGAAACACTTGGAGGAAACTACAGATCTGAATCATACCACCAGGTTTTTGCCTTCAGGAGTGCGAAAGACAGATTTGCCAGAATACTGTGTAAAAGAATCTTGGGGGAAAGGTTTGTTGTGACTTTTTATGGTGCAATTTCTATTTTATCCTTTTGGAACATTTTTATAGTTTTTGGTTTTCTGAGATTTTTTTTTTGAGTTTGACTTTTATCTCCTTGTACATAGTATGGGAAGTTATAAGAGGTTCTGGGCCATAGAGTGACAAGATCCAATTTATGAGTACTTGAAGTTCAGGCAAAGGGAAGCCTTGTGTTTGCCTCTGGTTTTTAGAAAGTACAGAGAGTAAAGTATCTTGGGAGATACTAAGAGCATTTTATGTGATTCTCTTTAAAGCCAGGGTTCAAAATAAACCATACAGAATTCATTGATTTCAGTTTCCCCTTTATTGTTTTCCACCTTGATTGAGTCCTTTGACTGTAAAATGCAGATTGCTTCAGAACCTTCTAAATTTCTGCGTGCTTGATGATTCTCAACCATCACATTTGCTTCCTGGCCACAGACAATCATTAATTCCCTTCTTCTGGGCTTTGCTAACTTGGCATCACTTTGGGAATGCTCCCTCACTCCAGACTCCTTTATCCTTAGTGATTTGCTCTCTGAGGTTTCAGGCAGCTCTGATTATGCTGCAAGTATCCCTGCAGACGTTTACATGACAGAATTTGCAAAGTGACAGCCTCATGACAAAATCCTTCTCCAAGATTCCAGGTCTTCTTTAATCTACACCAAAATAAAACACACAAGCTAACAAACAAAATATCAACATTTAAATCTAGAAATATCCATTTTAAAAAAAATAGGAAGTGTCAGTGACACTGAGCACCTACTTTGTAAATGTCACCCTGAGCTGAGTAGTTGCTGCCTGTTTAAACAGGTCATTACTTGTTGGGACCCCCTGTCCCCACCTGGATAGGTAACTCATCTTGTCTACTTGCTCTGCTCTTTGCTTTGAAGATCATGGAGGTCTTCATATGCATTTTCTTATTTAGTCCACACAACCATGTAAGGTCAATATTTTATAGATCCAAAAGCCATCCTTCTTAGAGTTGTATTAATTGCCCTTTTTATTTGAGTGCATTTAAAGGTACTTAAGTGTTTCTACTGGGATTCTCTGAGGGTCAGGATTAATATTCTACTTTCTCTCTTTCTAAACAGAATGTAGCCCAGACTGAGCTTGGTTGGGAGTATTCATCTGCAGAAACATCTGACATTGTCATGTTGATATGAGGAGTGTGAACTTTGGGCTCATGCTTCCCACACACATGTTTGGTGTGCCTGCTGAGACTTGTTATTTAATCATGCCATGTCTTGATTGCTCCATCTGTACAACAAATGTAGGAAAACAATGCTTAATTTTCTCTTTGTGCTTCAATAAATGACATAGGGAGATAAGTGAGACTCATGATTGGGCAAGAAGGGCAACATGGAGGATTGAGGCTGCTTTTCATGCTTTTGATCTAGGTAATAGTTATGGAGAACCAAGATGAGTCATTTAAAAAGGATAATCAATTTTAGAGAAAGGCAAATGACCATGAAAACTGAGATAAACTCCTGAGACACTTCATCTCAACTTGGATATTGATCAAAAAAGTGAAGGCCATCAAAATAATGAGATTTCTGACTTGTCTCCAGGCCCACACCGGAAGAGCACCCAGGGACTGAGGTTAGCAGTGGGCAGCTCAGGAAACAGCGACTGCGGCACCAAATTTGTGCCGGGTTAGAGCTCACTGGCCTCCAGGCCCACACCGGAAGAGCGCCCAGGGACTGAGTTTAGCAGCGGGCGGCTCAGGAAGTGGTGACTGCAGCACCGAGTCTGCGTCACTGAATCTGTGCCAGGGTTAGAGCTTACTGGCCTCCAGGCCCAAGCTGGAAGAGCGCCCAGGGACTGAGGTTAGCAGCGGGCGGTTCGGGAAACAGTGACTGTGCCACTGAATCTGCACCGGGTTTGGAGCTTACTGGCCTCCAGACCCACACTGGAAGAGCGCTCAGGGACGGAGTTTAGCAGCGGGCAGCTCGGGAAACGGCGACTGCGGCACCGAGTCTGTGTCACCGAATTTGTGCCAGGGTTAG